>LBNU01007862.1:126931-153214 GCA_014162995.1 Artemisia annua
ATGCACAAAGATCAAAAATCAGATAATGGAAATGCAAACGTGAAATATTAAAACGTAACGTACAAAATAAAACGCGACTTTTATTTGAAAATGATCCTAAAAATGTGAAACTAATTTCTAAAAAATTTAAACAACTAAAAAGAATTTTTAGAAAAAGAAAAATATTTTTTTGACTTTTTATTTATTTATTACGAATTAAAAACTATTTTTTAACTATTTAAAAATGATTAAAAATCTAATAAATGGAAAAATGGTCTAAAAAAATACAATTCTACTTTTGAAAAATCTTATAAATCTGAAAACTATTTTTAAAAGAAAAATTAAAATTATTTTTGTATTTTTTGGATTTATTGTGAATTTAAAATGATTTAAAACTAAGAAAATAGAAAAGAAATAGTAAACTAATGAGAAAAATCTGAAATTTTTATGGAAATTCTAAAATATAATACTAAAGATTCTGAGATAAAAACTTTTTCAAAAATAAGCTGAAAATTGCTTATTTGAGCTTAATACAGATTATTTAAATGCTTATTAATAAGCACTTGAATAAAATCTGAATGATAATAACTCAGTACAGTTCTTATGCCCAAATAAACTCAATTCAAATCATTTAAGATCAAGTTGAACACAGTTATGAACTCAAACAGTTAAGAGAGAGCTAATTAAGCACTAATAAGCAAGGAATAAGCACTATAGGAATCTAGAATAAAAATGACTGTGAATATAACAACATCACATCTAGTGAAACTCAAATCCAACAATGAAACAGTATCTACAAGCCAAATTATCAAAAGTAACTACTGTTGAATCTCAGCTAATTAGCCAAATGGGACAGAGTTAAGGTCCAAAAATAAGGTATCTAATAAGCAGTTTGCTAAAAGCTAAATGGGGCAAATTGTAGACAACCAACCAGAGAGTGAGAAAAAATACAAAAGCCCTAATTCTAATGATCTAATTGAAGTCTAATTTGACACTTGTTCAGCAAACAAAACTAAAAAAATGACTGCAAACAGTCAGTTTATGCTGACTTTTTAAATGCACTTTAACTTTGACCAATATGAATTACAACACTCAAATTCTTACAAATGATTGATGATTAACTATATTAAGCTCTGTATTAAGTCACTGAACCACTTTAAGCAACTAACAGTTTAATCATTAAGCTCAAATTACTAATTCCCTAACTGTGAGAAAGATTGTAAACTGATTTTTGACTTAATGTGAGTAAACAACTATTATTATGCTAGATATAGTCTAGTTATGCTAAATATGAAATACCTAGTGCAAATTATCAGCCACTAATCAACTATAGCTACCAATGATCTACTGTGCCAAACACTCCTATTCCAACTAGTTTACACTATTACTACTGAACACATTCTGAAATACACCATTCATTTACTCAAAACATATCAAATTACAATCTCAGAGTTCAATTCAACAAGTATACTAAGCCTAAACACACTAATACTAATTATCACAGCTTACATGTACCACTAGCATCAACTATCTTAGATTCAACTAATATCTACAAATATGAATTAGACAAGCTCTATATCAAACAAATTCACTAAATCATGATTAATCTACACTAATGAAACAGTAATTCAGCAAATTTAACAACTAAACACTGAGATTCAATTATGAACACAATTTGAGCAATAAGTTGAGAAAATATGAACTGAATGGTAAATGAAGATTCTTACAAAGCTGGATCTCAGCTCTCTGAGATCTTCCAGAGCTTGCCTATCTCTTTGGATAGGCTTCTGAACACCAATAGACTCAAAATTTCACCAACTGATGATCATCATGAACACATAGCTTCTGAATTTGTATGTACTTTTGAGTGAATTGATCTATTTCTCTTCTAATCTTTCACATTAAACTACTGAGCTTCTATGAATGATGTAATTCTACTAATTAGCTTGTTGCAAGCTAATTAAAAGCTTTTGAAAACATTTATTTTTATTATTTTTATTTTTTTTTACTAATTAAACTAATTCTTTATATTTTCTGAAAACTTGATGTAACTAAGCAACAAGAGTAATAGAAAATTATAAAAGCTCTCATAAGCTTTTAAGGAGCTTATGAGGTTCTCTTCAACACAAGTAAATGAAAATGGACAAAAGCTTTTATTAAACTGAAAATGGAAGCTGTTACACTAAAATTCTCTTATCCGTTTACAAAAGCTGGAAATGGATTACAATGAGCTAAAGAAAATACAAACTACAAGCTAAAATCTAACTAAGTAACTAACTCCTCCAATCGTACACTAAGACTCCTATTTATAACAAGAGGTGGAGTATCTTCAGAACCTTCTGGAGATAGAATCTACTCACGAATATACTCCTTAGATCCCATATGACGCGTCTCCACCAATCACAGCTCTTCATTCCTACTTGTGACGTGTTACAACCAATAAGCAACTTCCACGTGTGATTCCAAGGCTGTAATTTTCTTACACGGTGTCAGGGAGTGGAGAATTGTCCAAAAAGCCCTTAATACGAGGATTATTTTGGGGTAGGGAAGGTTAATTGGATTAGGGTTCATAAGCTGGGGATTTTGGGTAAATGGGGGAATTGGGGGTAAAAAGGCGCGTTGAATTTTTTATATATTTATTTGTTTTCTTTACTGAACCGGGTTTTGGGGTTGGGATGGGCTTTTGGGCTTGTGTTATGTAGTGGGTTTAGGATTTAAAAGTTGGGTTGGATTATTAGTAAAAGGCTTAAGATTTTTAGGATTTGGTTTGTGTAAAATTATAAGGACCAAATGAGTAAAATTTGAATTTCCAGGGACCCAAGCTGTCAATATCCATAAATTATTCCAAGGGCTAAAAATGACAATTCTGAATACTTGAAGGACCAAATATATAATTAGTTTCCTCGACTTTAGCTTTTGAACCTTTTCCATAACTCGTGCTCGTGTTTGCCGTTTTCTTGTGTTTTTCGTCCATTTATCACAATACCCGTACCTGCACATTCAAAAACACAAAAACAACATATCTTTGGCATTTTGTTAGTGTTTTTGGTCGTTTTAAGTCTTAAAATGGTGAAAAACCGATATGTGATTTTACACATATCAATATCAAAACATCATATAAGCAACATCATTCATTGATTAACCCTAATAATGCCTCTAATGACAGCCAACAATAACATCATTAAGCCTAGTATTAAAAAGTTTCTATAACATTTTGTATATCATTTTAATATACAGTAACCATTCAAATAAACCTACTAACAATAATAAAAAATAAATAATAAATAAAATACCAACTTCAGGAATGTACGACACTACCTTAGACGAATTAGCAATCGATTCCACATCATCAGCAACCCAACCTTTAAAACAAATCCAAAAAAAACCCCAAATTAACGAAACCCTAATTTGGACGAAAAATAAAAATAAAAGAAATATCTAAATTAAATCATGAATTAGGCAAAAGTAATGAAGCATAAAGAGTAATTAAAAAAACTACACATGAGCAGAAAATTAAAACCAATAAAATCTATACCCGTTTTTCAGATTTTCCTCATCTTCTTGATCGGATCATTTGTGGGTATGTGTGTTTGTGTGTGTGTTTTTGTTTTGTGGGTAGAGAGCGAGCGAGAGAGGGGGTGAGATGGTTCTAGAGAAGGCGAGAGAGACACAGGTATGAGGGTATGTGATGGGGGGGTGGGGGAGGGAGGGAATTTTTGCTATAGAATTTTGGGGGGTACTGTTCATAAGAGGTCCTAGTAAATGTATAATAGGATAATATATATTGTCTATACGTATAAACGAGCTTAAAAGTAGTAAACGAGCTTGAGCCTTATGTAATTAAGGAGCCGAGCTCTATTTGAACTTTGTTTTCTTTAAAACTTCATATAAATTAGTCGAGCCCGAGCTCGAGCTTGTAAAAATTTTCACGAGCCGAGCTCGAGCTCAATATATAAGGCTCGAAACGAGCTCGAGCTTTATATATGTAAACGAGCCGAGCTCGAGCTCTGGCAGGCTCGGGCTCGGCTCGGCTCGTTTTCACCCCTACCTATGTCTATCATTTGAATTCATTGTGGGTCTATCGAAGAAAACACACAAGGCCCAAGTGCCACGGTGGGCCCCCCCCCCTTTCCTTTTTTTTTTCTTTTAATTCAAACATTTTAATTTATTTATTTATTTCTTTATTATTTTTTCACCCATGCATGCATTCATGCCATCTTTTTAAGTCGAGCAAATTTTTAAAATGATACTTTTTCTTATTCAACTTCTCAAAAAGATACAAAACCAACATTGTTTCCCAATTTGGTCATGTGCTAATGTGCGATTTCATTAGTTTTTTTGACACGTGTCATCTTTTTTAATAATAAATTACATGGTTAGGTGGGTGTTTTCTCATATATTCTCTTTTTTGTCTTATTATAAGAATATTAAAAAGACCAAAATACCCTCTTTTAAATGTGCGACATTAAATTTGCGAATGTGCGACTCGTATTTTTTTTACCATCAACAACTCTGGCGACAATAATATATTCCGGCGAGAAAACAAAATCAAGAAATAGCAAAAGTAGTGAATTATGGTAACCAAATTTCATTATGAGAAAACAAAACAAACTTGTATTAAAATAAATTACTTCACCCGAAGATCTCTTGTGAGCTCAACACCGCAACATGTTCTAATATTTCACCAACCTTTAATTTTGAGGGGACAAAGATTTGGTTGTTTCAGATATAAAGTCCTCCCGTTTATGTATAGACATCCTACAGCTATAATAAGTTAATGAAATTCATCAAAAGAAGCCAAAACCTACCCTCCTTTAGCCTACACTTCCATCTTTTGTCATACCAATATTTTTTTACTTATCATATATAGTACCATCACTTTCACGTCGGAGTTTTTGCTACGGTGAAGTCGCCGGAGGTTTTTATCAATTTATTTTAGCATATCGTTTTAGATCCAGTGAAACATATTGTTTTAGATCCGGTGGCAGTCGAGCAACAGATCTGGTGGCGGTCAAGGGGTGGCGGCCGGAATTTTTATGAGAGAAAGAGGGGTGGTGATGGAGTAGTAACAGATCATTTTTTTTTTCTTGAACGGTGGTATATTATTAAAAAAAAACTAGCAAGGAGCTAGAAACAATTACAAGCTAATCAAATTTGGGTTTTTGAGCCAAGTAACCCAATCAAAATTAGACTTACATCTATTAGAGCACCACAAAAAAGAAAATTGGACAATATCATCAAAGAGAGTCTCCTTTTTAGGATGAATATTATCAAACAAACTACTATTTCTAAAACGCCAAAGAACCCACCAGGTCACGTAACAAACACTTTCAAAAATCTCCTTCAAACCCTTTGGAAGCCGGATATTATTAAACCAATTGAGCCAATCATCGTATGAGGTACACCCATTATCCACAAGCTCCCACCATCTCAGAACTTGACACCATACCTGACGAGCCAAAGAGCAAGAAAAGAATAAATGGGATGAGGATTCCACCGAAAAAGGTTGCATGACGGACAAAGAATGGAGGGAATCTCCATGCCTTTAAGAGAAAGATTTAATCTCGTAGGCAATTTATCAAGAAGAACTCTCCAAGTAAAGATATTTACCTTAATAGGAACCACGTTGATCCATCTAGTAGGCACATCAAACTTTGGAAGCAAAAAATCATCAAGAAGAGTGCGAACCGATTTCACTAAAAAATCTCCCGACGAGGATAGCGACAAACCCAATGATCGTTCATTTGCGGAAGCGTAATGGCTTCGGTACGAGAAAGTAGATAATGTAATTGCTCCTCTTCAACCCCTCCCCTAGGATGTCTACGAAAAGAGAAGATGAGCGAAGGATGACCCAATTTTTCAGCCACACTAATGTCCTTATGCAATTCAAGAGAATAGAGTCTAGGGAATTGAATTCTCAAGGTTGTGTCTCCTATCCATAAATCTTCCCAAAACATGGATTCAGTTCCATTTCCTATCTTTCTCCTAGCATAACTTAAAAGATCAATACCTTTGCTCTTTAGAGATGACACCTCCCGTAAAATGTCCGGCCAAGGAGATCTTCTTGAAGCAATTGTTACATTATCAAGAGATCCTTTAGCTCCATGAACCGCTTTAATGAACTTTGACCATAAAGATGAATCTTGAGAAATAAAACGCCATACCCATTTGAATAAAATAGCCCGGTTTAGAGCGAAATAGCTAGAAACCCCAAGAGCTCCTTTTTCCTTAGAAGCCAAGACGTTTTTCCAAGCAATCCAAGTCAATTTTCTATCCGACCCCTCAACACCATTAAAGAAATTTCTACGTATTGATTCCAGTTTATTAAGAACGCATATAGGAACTTTGAAAATAGACATATGATAAAGCGGAGTAGCAGTAAGAACCGATTTGGTTAATGTGAGACGTCCTCCACTTGAAAGGGTTTTAAGCTTCCATTTAGAAAGGCGAGAAGATAAATTTGAAATTACCTCAACCCAAGAATTACCTCTCGACATAATATCTCCAACTTTAACACCAAGATAGTTGAAGGGAGTTGTAAACGTTGTACAACCTACTGCGTTGGCAGCATTTGTAACATCTTGAGGACTAACACCGATCCCCATAAGTTTACTTTTTTGGAGATTAATCTTGAGACCAGAAGCTAGGAAGAAACACTTCAAAACATGTACAATCGTTTTAACATTCGAGTCATTCCATTCTCCAATAAAAACAACGTCATCGGCGTAAAATAAGTGAGAAAGCATCAATGAGCCATTAATAGAAACACCTTTGAAAAGACCTGCTCCCAACACTTTTGTAAAAGAAAGGTGTAAACTTTCCATGATTAAGATAAAAAGAAAAGGCTAAAGAGGATCTCCTTGTTTTAGACCTCTTCGAAATTTAAACTCTGAAGTAGGATTCCCATTAACAAGAATGGAACCCATGGTGGAGTTAAGGCAGCCAGCAATCCAACCTCGCCATTTTTCACCAAAACCAAAAGACTTAAGAGTATCATCAAGATAGTCCCATCTAACAGAATCAAAAGCCTTTCCGAAGGCAACCTTAAAAATTAAAGCTTTTGTATGTTTAAACTTACACCATGAAAGTAATTCATTTAGAATGAATGGCCCGTCAAGGATTTGTCGATTGGAGACAAAAGCCGATTGGACTTCGCTAACGAGGTTCGGGATAACAAGGCTTAATCTGCTCGCCATAACCTTGGCTATGATTTTATACATGCTCCCAATTAAACTTATGGGACGAAAATCATTAACCACAGTAGCATCTTGAACCTTTGGAATAAGAGCAATAAAAGAGGAATTGCAACCACGAGGGAACTTACTGGTAGCAAAAAAATCTGAACCGCAGCCACAACATCAACATCAATAAGCTTCCAATATTTTCGAAAGAACTCAAATGAAAAGCCATCTGGACCAGGGAATTTGTTCAAACCACATTCCCATACCGCCTTCTTAATTTCATCATAGGATACACCACTTTCCAGCTCTTTGCTTTGATCTAAAGATAGCCGATTGGGGAATTGAAAATCCATAATGAAGCGAGACTTTTGAGGCTCAGAAAACCGATTAGTAAAGTGGTTTAGAAATTCGGAATTAACTTGGTTAGGATCAGAGAGCCATTCTCCATCTTGAAGAATCCCACGAATCGCTAAATTAGATCTTTTCTTGTTCAAAATTCCATGAAAGTATTTGGAATTTTCATCTCCTTCTATGGCCCATTGAACTTTAGCCTTTTGGGCAGCTTCTGTTGGAATTTGATAATCTTAACAATTATATAATCAAGTAACATCATCAAAGCATGCAGCGGAAGTAAAGATCATAATACTTGTAATTTAATTAACCGAATATAAAAGAATATGCGTNTAATTGTATTAAACATGCACTGGTTAAGTTGCATTAACCACTTAATTGTATTAAACATGCATTGGCTCAAACATGCTGCTATTAGACATACGAACGTTGGATATTGATCCATGATTGGACTAACACGTAACCCTGTTTTAGTGTTAGTTTATACTATTTTGTTTTAAAATAAACTGGATTTAACAACGAGCACGGTGGGCATCTGTCCCTTAGCAACTTTATAATTTTCAACTTGTAAAGCACAAAATTTCACCACAATTTAGAGTAGTTAACAACCCTATTTAATCCAAACTTAACCTTAATATCAACTACATAGTCATTGAGGTTTATTGGAAGTTTGGTCTGTCTAGATGACATTTGAAAAGGCTCTGTCACATCATCATAGTCAATATGATCAATTAGGTCAATCTCCTCATTTTCAAAAAAATGTTATTAATCTCATTCTAACTTTCATCAGATTGGTTTAGATTTCCAGAATTGCCCTAGGGTGTGCAGTATACTCTATCAATGTTTCAACAGAATCATCATCATCCTCATTNTTTGAGAGGGTGTTGCACAATTTTATTTATTTATTATTATTTTTTTTTTATTTTTTATTATTATTTTTTTTTAATGACCATGAGTATTAAAGTTGCGCGATAAAGAATTTATTACCAATGGAGCATTAGTCCAATGGTTGGAGCACTTGTGCTTGAGTCAATAGACTCAAGTTCAAGTCTCATCCTTGGCATTTGCTTCATATAGGTACCCACCTCCGCAAAACCTATGGGCACACTGGAGAGACTTTGTGGAATAAGAGCTCAGGGGTCCGAGTCTTGGCTCGTGCTCACTCCAGTTGGTGCCCCACTAGGCCAGGAGAGTTGCCGGAGCTATTTCTTGTGGGGTGGACAATGGCTGGTGCCAAAAGGCACCCGGGGTCAGGGTGTTCCCGCCAATCTACACCTTTTGTGGATAAAGAATTTATTAGGTGAAATTGGGTGTTGCACGAGCCCAAAAAAAGCATATCTTATAAAAAATTTACACTTCGTGACCTAAAATTGGGTGTGACCCATGCCACACCTGGCTTCCATGTGAGTCCGTCCATGAGCTTAATATAGGCAGCCATAGATTCTAAGGTGAGATAGTGCGAAACTTCTCCCATACACACAAATATGAGGAGATTGATCCGCTAAAACTTTTAAGGGCAACCTGTTAACCAGATACACCTTTAGAATGCAATCAGAGCAAAGATTTAAGAGCATACCAAACTTTTCCTACATACCAAGGGACTATCTCCACCATCCATCTAAAAAGAAATCAATTGTTGAGATTAAAAGCATTTTAATATTTCACCCAATTTTTTATAATTAAATATCTCTTAAACCATTAATCGTTAAGCGAAAATAATTACACCATCGCGACGAGCATTAAATTATCTTTCTATAGACGGGCACTTTTATATACTTTCGACATTTTTTTTTTCACGTTTTTTTTTTGTGGCCGAAAAATCACATGTGATATTACATATCACATGTGATATTAGTGTAATATCTGTTAGAACTAATAAACTATAACCATCATATTATTAAGTAAACAAGTAGACACATATTGCGGAAGCATAGGATCTCATAACACATAATAAATTAACATAAACATAATTGAAAACGTACCGTATGCAAAACTTGAATGTTCTTGAACAAGTGATGAACCCTAATTAGCGTTTATGTAGATCTATGAATAACCCCTTACCGTTTTGTTATTCGATCTCTTGATAATTACTATAGTGAGTAATTACTTCGTTCTTGTACACACAAACTACTAACGAATTAAAGAGATTGCAAGATCTAAGAAAACACTTTGTTTTGTAAAACAAAAATCGAAACCCTAATGATATAGGGGTGTTCGATCGGTTTGGAGCAAAGAGAAGGAAAAAGAAACCAATGTTAGGGTTATGTATGCAAGAGTTAAAAATCAATAACCTTGGTTTTCTATTTATACTAGTTGTGAAACTTTGGGAACAAGTTAGGACTAAGGGAACCCTTCCCTTTGATGCATTCGACCGGCCACAAGGACCATTGGGTCCTTCCGGATCCTTCTTATCTCCCAATTTCATTCTAGTCCTTCACGTTTGCATTTAACGATAGTTAGTCCGTACGGTTAATAACTAACAACCGTTAAATCCTCCGAGTGTTTAAATAATTATATATACATAACATTTAATATATAATTATTATACTTCAATTCTCGTTTTTAATTTGTGCAATCCCGAGATCTCGGGTTCGATAGTAGACATGCACTTATTAATATTCATTAACAATAGCCTTCTTTTCTTGTGGCTTTGTAAGGTCCCTAGACATCGTGATGGACCATTGGCCAATCTAGTTTCAGTAATGCATATGACATTTAATCGCCCAAGCGAATACCTAGTTTCATTAAGTGGTGTGTATGACTCCGATGGAGAATTAGCTTCGATTACATTTCGTACCAGCCATAAAAAGTATGGACCCTTTGGAGGGTCCAATGATCCTCAGTCTGTGTACTATAAATTTAAGTGTAATCATGGTTGTGTTAATGATTCGTGCGTGCATTCTATTGGAGTCTACGTTCAGCCTATTCAGTCTCTTAATGAACTTAGAACCCGTCGTTATAATGGAGACAATGATAGTGAGTGTGATGGAAGAGTACTGATAGTGATGATGAATGACAATTTTTTGAATGTAGCTAGTCATTATTTTTGTTTATGAAATATTCCAGAATTACCCATAGGACAATTAATGGTATTTAGTTTTTGATTTCCGCTGTGGATTTTTATCATTAAAGTTATTATGAATTTGATTTATGGCTCTTTTGCTATTTCTTTCGATTTTCGATTTGATAATTGCTAGCTTTCTTTTCCTGTCCCGATTAACTGATCCAATTAGTCTAGAACTTTATATATAGTAGGAGGTAACACAATCAACGCATAATTAATGAAGTCGATAATCTTGAAATATTTTATTGAAAGTTAAAAAAACATAATATCAGCAGGACATGCTTTATTACATAGAAACCAAATCGAATTTATTCTTTAGAACATAAGATATAAATATCATGATACTCATATATGGAGCTTACTTGTGATTTCACAACTTCCACTTCAGTTTGCTTACCCAGATTTTGTTGCAATCTGCTCTTGAATTCCTTTCTTGGCTTTAAAGAGAACCCCGTGAACTTCATCAAAATGAGGAGCTGTTGCGTTTTTTGTATTTTCGACCCACTTAAGAACTTTCTTATAAGGGCTTAGTATCCGATAGCGGTCCTTCTCACTCAAAAGCTGAAAAATCGTAAGGTATATTGTGTTTTGATTTACTGAAGAGATAAAGAAATGAGAAAAAAAGGGAGCATAACATATTAATAAGTTTCATGCGGTTGTTACCTCTAGTTCCATGATTTCACATACTAAGTTAAGATCGGCTATAGATGGTTGAGATCTTCCAACCAAAAAGGGTCCATCTTCTAGCCAAAAATCCTCTAATATTGACAACGATTTCGCAAGAATTTTCTCAGCTTCTTCAGCTGCTTGAGGACTTGAAGGGAGGCCGTTTAGTGGTCCCAAGACAGTGTTGATAATAACCCCTACTGTTAAATGAATTTATAAAACGAGCACTTAATAAAACCATTCAGGAACTACTTGACAAATCTTACAAATAAAATTAATAAATGTAGATATATTATCACCTGACCCACGGCGCAAATTGGAATGATGCCAATCTAAAACTGAGTGAACCTTAGCTCTTTCATGTAGATTATCAGGATACCTATCAACATAATCAGATTATACCTTAATCTATGTTTCCAGGACACTTGTAAATGAGATTCAGACATTAAATGCAGATATGGAAGAAGAAGAAACCGACCAGTGGCTAGCAACTCTTGGGTACGCACCAGATAAGTATATAAGAATTGCGTGACTGCATAAAAAATTCATGTTTTTATAACATCGTAAGAAGTAAGACAAATCGATATAACAAGTGCTTAGTTCAATGGAAAGAACCTCTCAAACAGGGTAAATCCACCATCGACTATTGCTGGAACTTGAGACATTGGATTTATTGCTGCAGATAACAAAACCAGTGAAAACACATATGTGTTGTTAATGATTGTTTTTTTAGTACAAGCTAGATGAATAAATTAAATCAATGATTATATATATAGTAACCTCTTTCATCTCGCAGCGGATAAAGTAGATACTAATGAGTTTGCACCATGGTTGTCGTTCTGGGAGCATCATTACAACATAACTCACATAGTATTGCACAGAAGGTTGGTAATACGCTCCGATGTACACGTCATTAGTACTTCTTCGGTTCTAGTGTAAGCACAATTCCCTCGAACAACCAACGTACTAGAGATGGAACACTACTTCTTCTGGCATGTTCTTCTCCCTCCTGATGGTTGCGAGTTATCGGAATCATCATAATCTTGTGTACATGCCATTATTACCCGTACTTTATACTTCTGATGCAATATAGATAGACCATGAACGCATAATTTGTGAGTATATGTCGCAAAAGTATACTCTCAATGCTATTCTCTCAAATCAACCTTTAAACGAACCTCCTTTGAATTCACTGGCTAATAGTAATGACCACATGTGGAGAAAAACCGATATGACCAGCTTGAAAATAAAGTAAACATCACATCTTGTGACTTAATCTTGTACGATGGTGTGATAAACCAATTCTTTGTCACCATGAACATATGCCCAAACAAGTTATCTTGAGACCCGCATATCTCAAGGATAAATAAGTACGCGCTTGAAACGTCACTTCAAAATCAAATTAGTAATACCGTACAAAAACCCCGAAGTCATTTTTGTTAAACATAACAATTCTAGCCGTGAATAATGTATCCCCGTGAAATTTGTAATCCAAAATACCACTCACTATATCAAATATTATCAAAAATGTATATCCAAAAAATAAATTCCGGATTAACATTTTGATAATCCAATTATACGTTTGTAACACTCCTGCCATCGTTGTAGTCCAAATGCAATTCAATAATAAGCAACACATAAGCCCAATATTTTGGTCCACACGAAATTGGCAAACACCAGCCCAGCCCATGATTTCTTTAACGCAAGACCCAATCCAATGAAAATGAAATACCTGGTCAATCCACTCTATAGACAAATGATATAAATGGGTATAACCCTAACTATTCTCATTTTGTCATAACCCTAAACACACATAACTTAAACACTCCGCCCCCATCTTATACGCTCAACTCCTTCTCTCTCTTCACAATAGCAGATCTCATCTCACATCCTTGTCAATCCGTCTTCATCTTCATTTAATCACAATAAATCACAAACTTAACCATACCCAACCTTTTTCCTTCATTAGTTGCTCAATACGATTCATATAACCATGAAGAGGAAACAAAAGTTACGACTCCAAGATCATATGTTTGATCTCAGGTAGGTTTAATTATTGTTGTGTTTATTGAGATCGAAACAGAGGAGGACATAAACATTCTTGTATTTGTTCGTTCTTGAAGTTTTCGTATAGTAACAAGAAGCATGTCTTCTTAACATATGGTCTGTGATGAGTTAAGTTCAACGAAAAAAATCTTTTAAAAGATTGGGATAACGTTGAACTGTTCTAAGATCCTGTTGATTGTCATGTATTGTGTTTTGTTAGATTAGAGTCTAGTTGATGTTGTAACTGGTAAGTGTCGTTGACGAGTCATGGTAATTGATTGGGAGTGTTGGATTGATAGTTGTTGGCTAATGATTCTGGATCTGGTCTTTTTTTTTCGTTATTGTTTGCTTCATGAACTGATGATGGTTTGGACTGAGGTCATAAAGAGTTTTTGGTATTTTGTTTGTGGTCAGTGGTCTGCATCTCATCTCATTTTCTCGATAAAAAATTTCGATAACAGATTTCGATATGGTTTACAACTTATCGAGATCCTTACATTCAGCTTGTCGAGAACATGTTGAACTTATCGAAAACATGACTTTATCGAAAACGTGGCTTGTCGAGAACATGACTTGTCAACTTATCGAAATCATGACTTGTCGAGAACCTAACTTAATGTTCTCGATAGATTAGGGTATTAGGTTTTCGACAACATGTGTTCTCGAAAGATTAGGGTATTAGGATTTCGATAACATTTGTTCTCGATAACAAGTACATCCAGAAACTTCTTATACAAGAAGCTCTGATTTTTCCGGCGATAATTCCGACCAAAAATTCCGGCCACCCTTTTTACCCAGTTTTCCGATGAATTTTCCGATGAGTTTCGACCTTTTTCATGACCACTTTTCACGGATGGGACAAAAATAAGTCACAAAAATGATATAAAGTTACCAATAATCTGTTATTTTGACATAGAGGACACAAAACAACAAGATTCTTGAAACTGATGACATAAAGTTTGGGACTTTTTGACCATTAGATACATTAAAATATGAGTTGAAACTGCTGTTGGTAGATAAGGAAAAAAATTTCCAGACCCGTAAAAAAATGTGTAAAGCAGCTTCAAAAACAAGGATACGAACTACAATAAATCAACAAGTAATAACCTGGCTCTTTATACCAATTGTAGGACCGAAAATATACATGATTTGTGTGGTTCGGGAGGTCGAGGTTGATCAAACATGATGATATGGTACATGTTTCTAGTGAGAGAAAGTAGAGAGAGGGTGGAGAATAAAAGGAACTTTAATAAATAAATGAAACAATAAAATACACCTAATGATTTCCCACACCCATCATGGAGAGTCATGAGGGGTATTTATAGGCTCTACACATTACAAGTTTGCCAAATGTACATAAGTAGTCCCTAATGGCACAACTTGCTACATATCTAGTCCTATTCACGTATGTGACGTTATCTTTATAAAAGAGCGAGGCTAACAGGTCCGGTCAAATCGGGTCGAGTCAAGTCGAGTTGGGGTCTGTGCCATTTACAAAACCACAGTATTTGTATTTGCCCTAAGTGGTTAACTGTGTCACGTTAGTCAAAGGTTGTGTGTCTAAGACTTGAGAGGCTGTTTCTTTTTGTGTATGAATTAAGTGGTTCAAAAAGTTGGTGGGGTCCATTCTCTTAGACCCTCTAGATGGGGAGGAGTAACCTTTTTTCTCCCTTTGAGATACAGACATTGTAAGATAAATCGGTGGACCCAAACCCATATATAACATTAAAATATATAAATGGGCATACTCACTTTACCAGACAGACTCTCTAAAAGAAAAAGAAACATGCCCGGGTAATCAAAGACAAATGGAGAGAGACATGGTCAATGCAGTCTACCATATAGAAGCAATCAGTTGGATCGAATCGTTTGTTAACTGGATAATTAAAGTCAAAGTCATAGGGGATGCATTGAACTAGTTTTCACACCAAATAAAGGACAAGTCGATTTCATTGGTTGGACTGAATTAGCTTCTGAATAAAAATAATAAATCGTTACTCTAAAACATGTAACTTGAATCAACATAGCAATTGATATTAGGATATATGGCGAATCCAAATGTTTTGTTAAATGATAGTGAAAGTAATCAAGTATTAAGTCATGTGTCAAGTACTGTGTCAAGTACTGGAATCAACATAGTAATTGTTTAACCATGCAATTGTTTAACTATTTAACTTGGGCCTTTCATTTAAATAAAATATTAGACAAAATTCATATGTAAACATTAAAAAAAAAATAATAATAAATAAAAAAAAAAAAAAAAAAAAAAAAAAAAAAAAAAAAAAAAAAAAAAAAAAAAATAAAAAAAAAAAAAAAAAAAAAAAAAAAAAAAAAAACCCTCCAGCATCAAAGGATACGAGAATTTAATTTGTTCATGAATTTTAATCCATTTTTTAACATTTCAAGTGTTTAGACAATCTCATAATTCAATTCATTTAGATGTCTGAATATGCTTTAGAATATGATATGATTAGTATTTGATTGATTGTGATATGCATTAAACAAAGGTTAACGAGATTTGACACCGATGAAGTTGACTTGAAAAAGTCATTATACTTGCAATAAACCACGTAGTGGATGACTACGTCTATGGAACTACCTCTAACCTAATTTTTTTACCTAACCCGGTACGTGGCTTTTAAAAATGTGCATAGTCTTCAACTCGTTTGTCAAATAAACTTTGATCAGCTCATGAATGAACGTTTCCCAGTTTACTGAAAGTTATGTGCTATCGATGAAACTTAAAACATTAACTTTTTATATTTGAAAAGTTAATGGACAACCGATAACACAAATATATAGGATGTAGTTAGTGTTGTGTAAACTATCATACTATCATGCATGCACATGTATGTGTGAGAAAAAGTCTTAATGATATACGTAATGCGTTGACAAGTTGTGTCCATATTTGTGTTTTATATGATCGCCTACATATGTGATCATGCCATATGAAACCAGTTGGGTAAGAAATCGACATGGAATTGATCATCTACTGGTTGGAAAAGTGAATAAGTGATTCCCGCGAAATATCAATATTATTATTTTAATCATTTATATTGATATAACAAATAAATTTTTACATAAAAAGTTATTTCAAATAGTTTAAACTGGACTTAAACTCACAACCATTTTGTTGGAAAGCATTCTCACACGATATTTAGGATATTCTTTTTTATCTAAATTCATATGGTGGTGTATAAGAACTGATTATGTTTGACACTATAATTTATGACTTAAAAAAAAATCAAAAAGATACTTACAAATCTAAATGAATGTTGAACCAATTACACTCATAACAAGCATTAGATTGAATGTTTGTTAGAACATTTCTATGCAATAACAAGTGTATATTGTATGTAAATGCTTTTTGGTGCCAAAGGTGAATATATTTTATTAATCACAAAGAAACATTGCATCAATGCCTTCNACATCATTCTTCTTATTGCTACATTCCAACCTCCGAAAATTAGATGCGTTTTTCTGGGGTTCATTAGAAGTAGCACCCGCGTAAGTAACCGACTTCACTCCAGTACCAGTAGCAGTATCAACCTTGGGAGCATTCGGACCAGAATTTGCACTCTTATTCATATCCACATTAGTACCACTAAAACTCGACGAAGTATTATTAGCAACAATATCACAGTGAATTTTATTCATGGCCTCATCAAACCTCCTATGCGCATTAGCTAGCAATTGCTCCACATTGTCCTGTGTATCACCATTAGGTTCTAAGGAACCAGGAGCCTCATTCACATCCACATTACCACCAACAGTTGTATCAAGAGAAATCGGCTTCTCTTGATTAGAACTCTCAACATTAACATACGAATCAGAGACATGAGTATCCGTATTACCACTAGGAGCAGCAACTTGGGGTGATGAATTAGAGGTAGACGTAGTAACCTTCTCGTACCTGTTAGCAAGAGTACTTTTCAAATCTTCATAGCCTGAACCAATTTGATCGGCCAAATCAGTAGTCGAACCACCAGTATCATCACTTGCACGGTTGCAAGTCTTACCAATATCACCCACCACCGAACCTTGTTTCTCCTTTACACCCTTACCACTCCCTCTCCCTTTCGGACTCAGAAACCCCTTTTCCATCGTCAAATCATACACACTATTATTCACATAAACCAAGCACAACCAGAAAACCCTACGCAAGCAACCAACCCAGCAAGATCTCACTCAACAATAATAAATCGTAACTAAACCCTAACCGAATTGGAAAAGTAAACCCTAGAAAAACCCTAAGATCGTTTAAAACTTTATCGTAAATCACATAAACGAAATCAATTAATGATGTTAACCAATAATTGAATCGTTACAGCAATGAAAGAATTAACGAAAAAGTTAAAAAACGATTTAAAGAATTAGGGAATGCATGATCGCAATTTGTCGCCAAGGGAGGGAGTCCGCAAGTTTATGACAATGTATCGTTTACTATATCCCTGGATGATTCGGGTTGTTAACAGTCCACCCGGTTACCTAGCTCCTCAACCGAGTGTGTGTAAAAATGGATTATATATTTGTTACTAATTTTTAATTATTTTAGTAGTTGACACAGTACAAATTGGAAAAATAATTAGTAGCTAAAATATCACCGAACATATGCTTACAACAAGAACAAATCCACATGTTTAAGTCAGTAAATATGTGAGCAAAAGAGATTCTTTAAAGGACACGCCTTGAAGATACTTCTTATTCTATGGTCAAAACTAGTTGTGTCAAAGAACTATCCGTACTATAAATTTACTGTTAGAATTTTAGTATCATGACAATCATATAAATTACTAATACAAAGTAGCACATAATAGCGGAAGCAAAGGATCAAGTATAACATAATAAAAGTTAACTAAAACATAAATCGAAAACGTACCTCAAGCAATTCTTGATTATGGATTGAACAAGTGAAGAACCCTAATTAGGGTTTATGAAGATCAATGTTAAACTCCTGTATTTTGCAGTCCATTTTGTAATACAATTACTATCTATCCAATATATCATTTTACTGTAATATAATTTGTTCTTGTTTTACTGTTTTTATTGCATACTCAAATACACACAATTCGCAGTCATGAAACAAACATTGAAACACAGATTGGTTGGCCATAGTCCTGTGAAACAATGGTATCAGAGCCTAGGCTCTCATCCATGGGAAAGGCCAACTTCTGGATTCATGTCAGGGAGATACTTATTGAGAGAAACTCCAAAAAGGGTGTACCAGTGGAATTCTAGAAGGAAGAGTATCTCTCCAAAGGGAAAAGAGATGTTGGTTCAGAAGGTTCTTGAGAATGAAGCATACAATGCTTCAAAGAAGAAGGAAGAATCAAAGGACATGGAAAGACTGCAGTAAGTACAAGAAGGGACAAGAAAGCAAGATGCTATATATGTAAGAAGAGAGGACATGCATACTGGGCATGTGAAAACAGGAAGAAACTAGCAAGCATAGAACTGCAACAAGAAGTAGATACCAGGGATCAAGTTGCTGCAGAAGAAGCAAGATACCCTGAAAAAGTGCACATAATCGCAGACTATATGGTGGAAGGTTCAAATGATAAAACCTAGAATGAGGTTTGGTATGTTAGTTGCAACTACAAGTTTCACATGTATCCCAGAAATGATTTGTTCAAAGAATTGCAGTACAAATTCAAGATGATAGGGAAGGAAGAAAATGAAAAGAAGTTCATTTTCTCATATGGGATAGTATATGCCAGAGTAAACACAAGGAATGGTGAATTGTTGATTAGCAAAGTACAGTATACCCCTGAAGTATCTCTAAACATACTTAGTTATGATTTACTTAAGGAAGAAGGTTACACTGTGCAAATCAACAACAACATGTGCAACATAAGGTACATGTAAGATGAAAGAACAATTGGTACAAAGATGAAAAGCAACAATGATTTAATCTGGGGCAAAGGATGTTATAACAGAACACAATAGGTTCATGGAAGATTACTTTGCATCCATTGATCCAAATATTGAATGTTCTTTATTGAAAGGACTGGAAGATCTAAACTGGAACAGAGAAGACACCCAAGATTACATTGATGAAGAATATATCTCATGGAATGGAACTTTGTATGCTTTGAAGGTAAACTCTTTTAACAGATTCATGTCTTTTATGAATTTGCTGAAAAAGGATGGTTTGGTGTTTAAAAATTGGGAAGTGTTTAGCAAAAAATACTTAGAAATTGTGAAATGATTCTACCTTGTGTACTTGAATTATGATATGATTGACACCATACCACCAATGATTGGGGTGATTAAGATAGACTTGTTAAGTTTGCACAAAATGGTGGCAAGCCTATGAGGATATGTTTCTGTTACCTTGGGAAACAAATGGGGAATTGTTGCACAGATGCAAGGACTGACTCAGGAAGAAGGAGAAGCAGTAAAGGACTGCTTCAAAAAGTTTATTGATGTGATTGTAATGTACCATGAAACTGCAAGGGTCCCTTGGGGTGAAAAGCCATTAGAAGTAGGAGAAAATAGCAAAGTTGCAGAGGCAAGAGACCTACCAGGCCAAAAGGAAGTTGCAGGAAAGGATGGAACACAGGAAAAAGCAATGAACAAAATTGGAGTCAAAGTGGAGATTGAAGAAGAAGAACAAGGAAGCAGTCAAGACAACAATGACTTTGATGTCATTGTTTGAAAGTTCAGAAGAAATTTTGATCTTAAATGCATATAGTGGGGGGGGGGGGGAGATTGTTAGCCTCAATTCATTTAGATCAAATGTTATAGTTTACTTATGTTAGAACAATATTTAATTAAGTATGACGTACCATAGTTTAGTTGTTGTGTCGAATTATAGTCACTGTCATGGGTCAAAGTAGGCAACCCATGCAGTTAGTTAATATGGTTAAGGTTAGGTTAAATGGCAGTTAATATGGTTGACAGTTATATCCCAAAAGACACAATGGTTGATTAACTGCAACTGCCAGTTCATGTCGTTTAGAAACCTATATATATGTATTTTGCAGTCCATTTTGTAACACAATTACTATCTATCCAATATATCATTTTACTGCAATATAATTTGTTCTTGTTTTACTGTTTTTTTTGCATACTCAAATACACACAATTCACAGTCATGAAACAAACATTGAAACACAGATTGGTTGGCCATAGTCCTGTGAAACATACGGTGTGAGAAAGTTTGGCAGGTATGAATAGGTTAAGACATCGGCGTGGCGAGTCTTGGGCTTATTCGAGTTTACACCAAGAACAATAGAATTTCTGATGGTCTAATTAAGGTTTAATTACTTTGTCCAAATACTTTGTTGTGTTAGCCATAAGCTAGATTTCATTTGGTTTGAAAGTTCATTATTAAAAGACGAAAACATAATTACTTGGACTCACTTACAAATTGTTTCGTTTTGTTTCGTTTGTTAGTTTTTGTAAGTTTGCTAAGTGTTATATCTTAGAAACAATATAATTATGATGTTAAAAATGAGGATGTCCCTTTGCTTTTCTAATTTTTAAAATGAGAACGGATGTATATTTCGTTTTGGGATGCGTCTTATTTGATTTTCTTAGGATATAAAATAACAAAAATGATTTATGATTTAATAATTAAAGATAATAACAACATGTCTAACTGTTTTTCACATAAGAAATGAATCGTAGAGACGATTCGCACAAATGTGACCAAGAAAAGAAAAAAAGAAAAATGGAACATACTCTAAAACTAACTTTATGTAATAAAGTAAATCAAATAAATAATATGACAAGTTAATTTTTATAATTTGTACGTGACATTGGAGGTTGGTGCCTTTTCATAACACCGTTTAAGATACATTTGTAAACACGTCCAATGATTTAACAGTCGTATCTTTTCACGAATAACCACCATGCAATAACCGTCAACTGTCAACCGTCACCACAATACCTATAAATACATCTTTCACATTCGCCATATTCCGTACTCCCAACATTCTTAAAATCTCTTATATACATTTTCATTCAAACTTAACATTACGATGGCAGGAACTCCTCCAAAATCACCCAGGAACAATGCCTCTGATGAAGCCCGTACCAAAAGTGCTGAGGCAACAACGACGCCTCCTCGTAGGGTGTCATCAGCCGGTAGGGGAGAGGTTACTCCCCCAAGTAACGTTGCAAGTTCCGTAAGGGTGCCCGGGACCCCGGTGACCCCTGCAACATCTATCACGGCCTCGTCATCCACAACCCCACCGCTAGAACCGCAGCCTTTAACTGTAACAGGCAGTAGCAGTGTTGCAGCGTCATCAAGCAATCCGCTTACTCCTTCTAAGCGGAAGGACGTCCAGTGTCCTATATGTAATAGAAATATGTTTCACGAAAAAGCCTTCTGCGGCCACATACGCTGGCACACGCAAGGCGAGCGTGATGCCAAAAGCGTTCAGATACAGCAGACGCTAGCACTCAGCCGACAAGTGGAGGATGCTGTCCACATCGCGAAGAAAATCAAAATTCCCGACCTCAACGAGGTCTGGAAGCCTGAAGATGACGATGATGATAAGAAGGAGGAATAAAGAATTTTTCATAAGTTGTTTTGTATATAAATAACGTTTGTTGGGAGCAGACAATTTTATTTTTTCTATAACTACGTGCCCGGGCATTCAAGACTATGATCTATCATTCAATCCTGGGCATGTAATAATTGTTATTGTTACTTCTATTTAAATTAAAGCAAGGATTATATTTGCTTGTATATTCGTTTGTCATGTATGTGTTTGTGTTGGTTCTTTTTGTTTCTGTGATGTTGTTTATTATTTCATGCATATATATTTTGGTTGTGCATGTTTTTCCTGATCACAGTTAAAGAACAGAAGTTTATGACGTATGCGTCTGCATGGGAAACACTGTTTCGTAACGAAGGTATATATGTCTTTTATTTCATCATTTATTATTGGATCGTTTTTTTTTTAATATATATTACAACTTATGATATAATCTTGTATAAAATGGTTATGATATGGTTTATACTTTGTAGTATAAAAAATCACTTATTCTGCACATTCTAAATGTACTTCGAACATTGAAAACATTTTCGTAGCACTTTTTTAAAACTTGATTCGTAAACTTTTTCATTTAGAACTTTTTTAACATAAAAAACTTAATTCTTAAACATTGAAAACATTTTTAAAACTTGATTCTAACGTACACTAGTTTCTTAAAACTTGATTCTTAAGTGTACTTTTTTAACACTTTTACCAACACATTTTGAAATTATTACTGTTACTGCAATAATATTTGCTTTATATTAGTTTCTGTTTCTATCATGTATTATTAAAAAATCATATTATTATATAAAAATAATTTTAAAAAGGCATTGAACCTAATTTAATTGAAATTTTAACATAATAAATTAAGAAATGATTTTATTTTTTTAACATTGATAATGTATCTATCCAAAACCAGGAAAATAAAAATTGAATATGCATATTTAAGTTTGATAATAAAGAAAATTTTAAAGTTTGAATAAATTTTGTATATACATATAATTTACTTTTGATACATATTTAAAGATAAATCTTGTAACACTTTTAAATTACGAATTAAGAATTGTATCTATGTTCACTTCAAACATTATATGAACCACTAAAATAAATTTTGAGTGACTTTTAATAAATGCATTTATTATTATGATTATTATAAAAACCTAATTTTTATTTTAGTTTTTTCATGTTTTTATTCATACTTTGGCTATTATTGTTACCAAAATTTTATTTTTAATTTGGATCATATGTTTATTTTCAAAATTTGTAATTAAGCATCCAATTTCATTATTAAGATTACAACATTAATTAAATCATTAAATTTTTTAAACATAAATAGAAAATTTAAATTATGACCAAATAGATAAAAATATTTTTTAGAATATAATATTTATTTACTTACGTTTCCAAAACATTTTTTTTTTGGTAAACATGTAATTTAATACAATTTAAAATGGAAAAATATGAAGGGTTTTATAATAATATGAAAAAATTCTCTAAAAATTTTTCTTATATAATAAAATAAACACATCAATATAATTTTACTATTTATAAGTTTTAACTATACTATTCTCCCAATAGGGAAAAAAAGTAAATAGAAAAATAGCACAAAACTAATCTTTCATTGGAGGAACCCTTTCATGTATAAATTAAATAACGCAACATTATAATTTTATTATTTAATTTTAACTAAACTATTTTATCTGGGGGGAAGATAGCACAAAACTAATTTTCACTACAAATATTGTATAATAATTAAATTGTTTTAAACTGATTTATTTACTCATTCTGTAAGTTATTATAAAAAATCTAATATAATTAGTTTGAATAAAATCCTATATTAATCGTTTGTTAACACCAATTGAATTAATTTTATAAAGACTTGTAGTATTGTACAAGTATAACATATTTTTTGTTATGCATCGTTTTATTTGTTATAGAAATATGAACTTTTTTATTTATTAAGTTTTACCTTACCATTTTAATGAACAAATCAAAGAAAACTGCGTATTATAATATATTATTATTTTGGTTGACAATTAAAATATGAACTCTTTTTCTTCGTAAATTGCAAATATTTATATTGACATCTAGGATAAAATAAATTATTAGTTTCTTGGAATTTTGTTTTTTGCAATCATAAAATAAAATGAAAAAAGGTTAATAAGAATAGGTTAAAAAAATATGTTGTAGTTGTAAAATAAACGAATAATAAATTGTTTAAAAACTTTGTACAACTTGATGATCTTATGCATCGTTTTAATAAATTATAGAAATATTAAATTTTAATTTATTGGCTTTTATCATTTTGATAAACAAAATAATGTACAAATAAACAAAATATTGTAGAATTACTATTTTAAATAATAAATAAATTAGCAAATAATTTACATTGCTATCTTAAAGTATAAATATTTCCTCTGTTAGTTTTCATATATTTCCTCTTTTATTTCATTAACTAATTAAATTATTAGTTTTGGCCACCTTTTAAATATATAAAGTTTAGGGGAAGTTAATAAATTAAAACTGAAAATACAAAAATGAAACAAAAGAAGGATAGGCGACTCTTCATTCGAACGTTCTGCTGCTTTTATTAATCATCCTTCAACCAATTGCTACGCCTTATTGTATTATAGAATAAATTATTCAATAAATAAATAAATTAACAAAATCATTTTCAATGTAAACAACACATAAGACAGAACTGTTAGATAAGAAGAAAATAATATTACTTGAAGACTCTTTCATTTAAAAAAATATTATAAATAATTTATTATATATATCTTTCTATCCTTTTTGTAAATAAAAAAAGAAAATGCAAATGATAAAAGAATATAATATAATTTACAGTGCAAAAAATTTAATTTTAAGATATAAAGTAAAAATATTTCGTCTTCTTTTTCGGATTTATTATGCATTTTATTTATTTGTTAAATCCACATATTCACTCCATGAAACTCTTATCCTATCAAAAGCTTATGCACGATATTATAAATAAGTTAGGTTGGCTGTAACAATGATCATCAATGTCATGCTAACTTGATGTCACGTCAACTTTTACTCCACTAGGAGCACCACCAATGTCATCACCATATCTCACTTAAACTCAATATACCCCACAACATACATTCGCGCACACATATCTCTCCACCACCAAGTTCACGACTTGGTGGTAAGATGACCGAGCTCTCAAAAAAAGTAAGGGGGACAACTCGTTGGGTGGGGTGGTGTTATAAGAATACGCTCGGTAAGAAACGCATCAATGGGAGATTAGGATTAATTAGGGGATGAAAGAATGCATGATCAATATGACGAACTCATCGTCTAAATTAATGAATATACAATTCTACAACAATAGAGTTATTTGTGTCATTAAGAGCACACGTTTTTAACTTCTCACTATCACTAACAACTACGGCCATCCTAGCAATTACTTTCTATTGCCATTCAAAAAAAACTATCACCACCAAGAACCAACCACCGGATTTTTCTCCATCTCTTATGTCGCCGCATTGCGCAAGTATTTGGTTCTATACATACAAACATTGTAAAATTAAATGATTTAATCATCTTGTAACACATGGTAATTTTACGTATGGTTTTACTTATTACAGCAATATGATTAACTTTCTATAAAACAAATTTGCATACTGTAGTATTATACAATACTGTAGTAGATAAGAAAGCAAATTAAATGGCAAATAACTTACCGTGGTAAACCAGTTTCTTAGTTTTTGAAATCCATTTTTTTTTTTAATTTTGATTTAACAAAAGTTTCATGAAATGTATCTGTGTACATGCATAATTTTAGAAAATAAAAAAGTTAAGAAAGAAGCAAATGGTGCAATAATACACTAGTTATAAGTCTCGTGTACGCACGGGGTTTACACACGAATAAAATTTATTTTAAAATTTTTGTGTAGTATATGGACATATAAAAACGTGCTCATGTCAAATGTTTTGTAATTGTGATATAAGTACAACTACTACTTATGCACGAGTTTTTCTTTATGTATTAATATCTATTAATATTTTGTAAAGATTTTTGTTAGATGAAAGATTTAACTTTTATTATCTGGCATGGATGTTGAAATTGATTTGCTGTTTAACTTTTTTTTTTTTGTAAAGGGAGTAATCCTGCACCCTGGTAAATATATTAGCCAAAAAACTGTTAAGTACAATGGATATGGGTGAAGTCCCACATCTCAGCCCGTTACATAGGCTAAAAGCTTACATAACAAGATACTTCCTAATTTCTAAAACTAGAAATCAAACCACTTCTCAAATGCTAACATAAGAACAACGAAAATAAATTACTTCCTAAGGCCTTGAAGCTTGGTACCATACATGGCATTAAAAGCATCCAAATTACCGGGAAGATCATAAACCTGGTTCGCATAATCATCATAGTCATCATAATCTTGTTCAAACTCTTGCCCCCCACCAAAAAGATTGGCAGACTCATCAAATGGGTTGGCCACCTCGTCTTCAGAATTTGACACCACAATTT
>LBNU01007862.1:153316-218382 GCA_014162995.1 Artemisia annua
TTTTCCCACCTTAGAAAAGTTGGTTACCGCTTCTTAGTGCGAAGGTGACGGGATAGGATGACATCCCCATCCATCCCACAAGAGTGCTACACCATCAACGAAGAAGCTTTCAAGCTTACCAATTTTCTCAACAAAGGCGTCAGAACCTTACTAGGCCTCTTCCTCATTAACTTCCATTGTTATACCAGATCTTATTAGCACCCTCGCTTTATCAACTTCATTGTACACGGGGTCTTATAAGACCCTCCGATTGGCTTCAATGACACTCCCCCCGCATCCACATCCTTGGTTATTATCATTCTGACGAGACCAATAACAATCCCCGATTCAATCAAGATTAAGCGCATCCTAAATCTATTGATGTATGCAAATCATTCATTCCAACTCGTACAAGCACATCAGTGAGCCTGTCTTCTGAATTTTATTCATGGCCTCATCAAACCTCCTATGCGCATTAGCTAGCAATTGCTCCACATTGTGCTGTGTATCACCATTAGGTTCTAAGGAACCAGGAGCCTCATTCACATCCACATTACCACCAACAGTTGTATCAAGAGAAATCGGCTTCTCTTGATTAGAACTCTCAACATTAACATACGAATCAGAGACATGAGTATCCGTATTACCACTAGTACTTTCCACTTCAATACCTGGTGTATCATCCTTATGCACAAACTCATTCGACTTACCATTCCTATTACCATCGGCATGTACCTTCCCACTAGGCTCAAAAGTACTAGTATCCCTCTCATTGTTGCTCCTTTGATCGGCCAAAGCAGCAAACGAACCAGAAACACCATCATTCGACATCCCCCCTACCTTGACCCCCTTCGTAGCACTACTTGGCTTCAAGAAACCCTTATTCATCATGCAAAATTACCTTAAACGACCAGCAGCAGCAAACTAATAATAAAAGTAAAACCCTAATCGTAAGATTAGGGTTTCTAAGCAATCGATCCAAGTTCTAACCAGCTTCCATGATAATCGATCCAATAATAATAAAAACAATCAGATAAAGAGCAATATATACTGGATCAACCGACCTAAAAGACTCAGAATAAACCTCAGCAGCAACGATTTAACAAACCCCTAATTTTGTGAAAACCACGCGTAGATCCAAGCAAGAATTAATTAACAAGAGTGTTAATCAATAACAAGATCAGATTGAAGCAAAAGTAACACAAGAATTGATCAGAATAAGATAGATCGATTTGGGTTTAAGGGTTAGAGGAAAATCGCCATAGGGGATCGGTTTTAGGGATATGCTATTGGTTTTTTGCTGTTTAACTTTAACTATTGATATCATGTTGTACTCAGTTTGCGAGTTTAGTAGCCCATAATAAGTGTTGATGAAGTTAAAATATAAATTTTATTAAAAATGTTTTTCCAGAATATTTTATATAAACTTTAAATAAGAATTACATGAGTCGTTGTTATAAGTACGATGGCGTATATTTATTTCATATCACAGTAACCCGTGTTTACCCTTTGATATTTATATTCTCGTTAATAATAATTTAGCCGTATTTGATATTCAAATTCATGTACGCAGAGATTAAACTTTTAAAATGAAATAACATGAGTCCTTATTGAACGTATATATAATTTTCTTTTTCAGGATATCCTTATTTATACATACAACCTCTTATATTTATTTGCATACACAATAATTCGTGTTTTTATTTTGATATTTATAATCTTGTGCATATTTAAATGTTTTATATTTATAAAACGTAATATATATTGTATTTTTAAAATATAAAGTAGTATCTAACTATCTTATAAAGCATTTAGGCCTACTAAATATAGAAATACTTAAAATTAAATATTACAATCATCAACACTTCATGTATAACTAATTTAAACACACTAATGGCATTAAACTTAAAATGGTAATTTAAACACACTAATGACATTAAATATCTTAAAATTAAGTAATACAACTAACAAAGCAATATGTACAACTAAATTAAACACAAGTTTGAAACATTAAATATCTCTTAAACTTAATTTCCTAACATTAAACACATTAAATATTAAAAGTTTTAAAATTAGGATATACAACATATAAAGCACTTGGTACAAATCAATTAAACACAGGGTTATTGTACAAAGATGTTACTAAAATTTGCCTGAATTTTGTCCTAAGTTAATATAGTTTCAAAGTTGTCATCCAGGTTACTCAACTTAATATAATCGGTTAAATTTGTTACTGTGTTTTGGGTAACCTAGAGTTACCGGTGAAAATCCTACGTGGCATTGATGTGATATGGGTTAAATAGACAAATAAGTTACTAAAGTTTGTGAAAATGTTCACATAAGTTACTAAAGTTTGGGACAATGTTCACTTAAGTTACTATAGTTAAAATGGATAATGGGTTTGTATTCCTGTTCACTAATGTCTAATTATGGATTATATTCTTTATAGACGAAGATCTTCATGCCATCAATCTGGGGGCTAGTAGGTTTGTTGTGATAAGAGACGGGTGCACTATCTTTCAGTTCCCTGTACCAATGAATAAAAACAGATAAAACGGATAAAAACGTATGAAAACGTACAATATGTAAAAAAACACATAAAACGTAGAAAAACACACAAAAAAGTATAAAAAGGTAAAAAAAAATAATAATAAATAAATAAATAATAATAATAATAAAAACGAATTGAGAGGCTTGTAGGGTTTAGAGATAAACCTTTTGTGGATGATCAACGGGTGCTAGGGAGCCAGGTGTTGATCATCCGAGAGCAGACAAGGAGGACAGATGTCATGCGTCCTTTGTGCATGTACTATGCTACCTGAGAAGAGTTGTTTGGCCTAGTTTGGAGTGGGCTTATGCTTTTCTAGTCAATGCTGACTTCGCGAACTATTTGGCATTTGGGTTGATCCGAGCATGTGATTAGTGGGCTTGGACCACTAATAATGATACGTTATCACATACAAAAATGTACAAAAACGTATAAAACGTACACAAACATATAAAACAGAAAAATAGCGGATGAAAACATATAAACCAAGATTTTTGAAAATAATTACAAACACTCGTTGGCCAAAAGGATAGATTATGCAAACACTCCCCTTTACCCAAAAAAAAAGGGACTAAAAAAAACACGTGGACTTGAATAACTTAGATGACAGTTTTGAAACTTTAGTAACTTAGATGAACTTTTTCTCAAACTTTAGTAACTTCTTTGAGGTGGAATATGTTTCGGGTTGAGATATCGGCAATCAACCGGTTGCCCACCTTGGGAATAATCCTAGTGTAACATCTTTGAAACTTTAGTATCCCAGTTGATAAACCCGTGAACTTGAGTAACCTGGATGACAACTTTGAAACTATATTACCTTAGGACAAAATTCAGGCAAACTTTAGTAACATCTTTGTCCAATAACCCTTAAAAAAAAAAAAAAAAAAAAAAAAAAAAAAAAAAAAAAAAAAAAAAAAAAAGAATAAAACATTAAACATTAATTAATATTATTTTTAAAGCACCCCTATAATAAAAAATACATGTTATAATACATATTGTACAAACAAATAAAACACACAAAGCTTTATACAATTTACATTGATAGTACATATGATTTTGAAAACCGGACCGGACCAACGGGCTCAACCGGACCGGACCAATGAGTTCAACCAGAACCCGAAGTCGCCATTGGTTCGGCTAGCCAATAAAAGACGTTCAAAAATGAAACGGAGGATGACCCGTCAGAATTGGGTCGGATTGTGATCATGTTTTTCTCCGGTTAATGAGTTCGCCATTGTTATTTTGTTGGCGTCTAAACTTTAGTTACAGGGTACCCGCTGCTGCAACGCGCGGGTACCCTGCTAGTAAAGTATAAGGGGTGTTTGTTTATTTTTTATAATTACTAAAAATACATGAAAAAAATATAATTTTACACTTAACCTCTATATAATTTATCTAAAATTCAACCACTAAAGTTTTATTAATCACCTCATCTTTTTTTATGTTTTTTTTGTCACAAATTTGTCACATATTTTTATGGGTTTTTTTTTTCTCAATCAAATTTTTTCACCAAATTTATTAAACTTTGACCAAAATCAATTCAATTTTGACTTTTTATTGAGCAATCAAATTGCACGATTTTGACACGTGTNAAAAAGTGTGCTATTTAATTGAGGTTCTTTGATCAATTAAATTTAGCAAAGTTTGCATCTATTGATAGAATACTTTGCTTGATTTGATTGATAATATGGTGTTTGTTAATACATAAATCAAGGTGACTGAAATCTTGTTTAAAACTTATAATATGGTGTTTGATAATATTATCAATCATTAGAAAAAAAGAACCATCTTTACAAGGAAAAATGTCAAACAGAAAAATAAGGAACTAATAACTTAATTTTCCACTGCCATCACAAGTTTTACAAGATCTAGCCGATAAGCATTTGTTGCAGTAGCCCCATTTCTTTGGTAGCCTGTCAATTAGCCAAGTATTAGTTATAAAAGAACAATGTTTATTGTATGCAAAATATGAATTCAATACGTACCCGGCTGTGTATCTAGTAGCCATATTCTTTGCATTCAATCTTGCTTTTTCAGCACTTCCGTCTGACAATCGTTTCAGCACAAATCCTTCACCTTTGCACAGGGGACATAGCCCTGAACCGCCACAATCGTCACATGTTCTTGTTGGAACAGCCTATACGTGGTTCAAATAAACTAGAATTAGAACAATCGGAGCTGTTGTTTGTATAACAATTGATCTACTTATTGCGTTTTCATACACCAGATAAGCAGTTTTAACAGTTTTCGAATTGCTTATCAAAACTGCTTATCTATTCACCTTGTATGCAATACAAACAGATATTAAGTTGTTTTAATAAGCAATCCCAATAATGAAACTCAACAGCCAGTCAAAAAGGCGGACTTTGTTTCAGTATGTAAGTATTGCATATACCTCGGCTTCTTTTATAGACTTGGTTCTCCTAGCCAAAAGGGTGGCAGCTGCACCCACAACAGTGGCAGCAACTGCAATAGAAGCGGCTGTTTCCGGTAATCCATTTGGTACCAGGGTGTCCTTTAGTTTCGCGGGAAATGGGATGTGCGTTGAATTTCTATGAAACGTGGAATAGTCTTTTAACCTTAATTCCCTTGCTGTTTCATAGACCAAAAGTAAAATCAGTTATCATTACTTAAAGATTAATAAAATCGAACTAGCAACGTCATATAAAAAAATATATATATAAGATCCTTATAAGTTACAAGACAGATTGGGACTGCTTATAAAAACTCAGTCTGCAATAAGCAATATCAAAATATCGATATAAACACGGCTTATTTAACTAACAAATAATCACATAAGCAATTTGATAAGTAATCCTAGACACCCATTTTTTTTATTTTATCGTATCAAAATGTGAAAAGCAGATAAACAGTTTTTCATAAGCTACCCATTCTCATATTTCTAAAAAAATCAATTTCAATTTCATAGTAGAGGATAAATATAGATATAGCCATATAGGATAAATATAAATTATCTTATGTCTAGCAAAGGAAATACTACTTCCTAATTAAGATTCACATACAGCATAAACAACATATTTGTACAGTATTTGCTAACCAGCAGGTTTTCTTAAGGTGCCTTGCGGAGGGGATGTTTGGCTAGGGGAGGTCTCAAGTTCGAGTCCCACCCAGGACTTTTACCCCTTCAGGCGGTAAAGGAGGGACAAGGCGGATCTCAGGGTCAGTATACAGCCCAATTGGATGTCACTGTTGGACCTGAACCACTAACAACTAACAAGGCGGTCTAAAAAAGAAAATGTGTATTTGCTGGAAACAGTGACATGGGTTTGAGAGTAAATTGTGCATAAGAGAGAGGGTTAGTGATCTTACAAGTATTTAATGAAGCAACAGTCTGCAAAGAAAGCTCCATTTTCCAGTGATGTTCTTGAAATATCTTGTGACATAGATTTCTTCCCTCTTATATCTTAGTATTATCACTTATCCTCCAGTATCTATAGCATTGGAGATGTGAAATGACTTTTATACCCTTTTATGAGCATAAGAAAACAGTCATTTCAGTATACTTTTTTCTTACCAAGCTTCAAAGAAACCACAAGGCATTGGAGAAGTGATACTCTTGAAGTAAAAAATTCTAAATCATCTTACCCTTCTAATCATATCCTTCTAATGACACTCGCTCAAAAGATAATGCTAAGTTTTGTGAAAAACTGAACTTGGACTAAGAAAATCAATATAGTCACGGTTTAACAATCAAAGATTTGCGGAAGCAAAAACTCCCACTCATATGATCATTGCAGTTTACATTTGGTTAAAAGTCACAATCATACCCCTTTTCTTCTAATTCAAAGTAATTATAAACATAATACCCTTTTCTTCGAATTTATCCATAGCCACTCGTGGAAAGTTGGAATTAGACGATTAATCATGAAACTAACCAAAATAAATAACTAAGAATTTCTAAGCAGAGGAGCAACTTCAAAAAGCTTAAAAGACAAGAAATGAAACAACGGACTTGCATGCCGAATCCAAACATAGTTACAAGTTCGACACCATAAGCGTCAAACCAAATCCATTACAAAAGGTTTAAAAGGAAGCAGTTGATCGGCAACTGTTTCAGGTTATAAATATATAATCCCACAAGTCATGACTTTAACATAAATAATAAAGATCTAACTATATAAGTCATCATCATCAGCTCCACCAGCTGAGGCGGCAAATGGGTCAGAGGCAGCGGCAGCCGCACCAGATGAAGATTCTGTGAACCGGAATTCCGACCCGAATCCACGAGACTGCTGCAAAGTCTGAGCAAACGCCTGGTATTTCCTGATGTCAGCATCACTCACACTTCTGCGAGCATACTTCATGGATTCCTCAAAGTGAGCTGCCTTGATCTCCGCAACTTCATCTTCATCCTCATCCATAGAGTCGGGATTCTCATTTCTCCTTCTTTCCCTCTCGATGTCCTGCATAACATAATCATTAGCAAACATGCTAAGCGATATGAACATGTAAAGAAAAGGGTGTTTGGCTTTGTGTTCTAAAAGTTATAATGTTGTAACAAAAAATGTTACAAGAGCTGTTTGTAGGTGATTCAGTTATTTTGTTGTAATAATCAAATTATCGGTCGATTAAGTATTTGGCGTCTATCTTAAAGAATATCCATGTAAACATGACCTCTGAGTATCCAGGAAAGCAGTCTGCAAACTTTAAGGGCATATAATAATAAGCAGATAAGCACCTAAAATATGCATCCAAACACCCTCGAGTTTCCCGTACCCAAACACTAGAACTGACAAATTACAGCTTGAAAATGAGATAATGCCAAACACCCCATCCAAAGATAGATACTAAAGCTTACCTTCTCGATGTTCTCCCTGATTGCATACTTGCACGCACGTTGGCATATCTCAGTAATATCAGCCCCACTAAAGCCTTGTGTATATTTGGCTAGAGCTCTCAAATCAACATCCTTTGCAACCGGAGACTTCCTCATTGCTGCCTTGAAGATTTGGTGACGTGAGTCCTCATCTGGTAATGGGATATAAATTAGTTGATCAAGACGCCCTGGACGAAGCAGAGCAGGGTCAATGATATCTGGTCTATTGGTGGCTCCAATAATGAAAACTGTCTTTTTGGCAGACATTCCATCCATTTCGGTCAACAGCTGATTTAGAACACGGTCAGCAGCACCGCCTGCATCTCCAGAGCTACTTCCTCTCTGCAATCATTACATACAACATAAATAACAGATAATCATGTGACCTTATCCTGAAACACACAAACTTTCATGCAACTTGCTTGGTAACAATTAATCACCTGAGTTGCAATGGAATCAAGTTCATCAAAGAAGAGGACACACGGTGCAGACCCACGGGCCTTGTCGAAGATTTCACGAACATTGGCTTCACTCTCACCGAACCACATTGTAAGCAATTCTGGTCCTTTGATGCTGATGAAGTTGGCTTGACACTCGTTTGCGATAGCCTTAGCAAGAAGGGTCTTACCACATCCAGGAGGACCATAGAAAAGAACTCCTTTTGAGGGTGACATTCCAAATTTCTCGAATTTCTCGGGGTGCTCCACAGGATATTGGACAGTCTATTACAGTTAAACAAAAAGGGAACAGATTATCAAATAAGTGAAAAAAAATCGTGTGATGTTGTATTAATTAAGCTTAGTGCACGGTTTTCCGTTACCTCTTGAAGCTCACGCTTAACGTTCTCGAGACCTCCAATATCATCCCAGCTGCAATTGGGAACTTCCACAACCTGTTTTAAGTCCAAAAACAAAAAATGATTATTCATTTAAAATCGGTTCATTTAAAAGAGTAGCATGAAATAATTTTGTAAAGTATGGATACACGTACAGTCTCACGCAAAGCAGATGGGTTGCTTGTTCCAAGAGCTGTTTGGAAATGTTCATTCGAGACTGCCATTGAGTTCAGTATCTCAGCATCAATAGAGTCGTCTTCCAAATCAATGACGTCCATCTTTTCTCTAATGCATTGAAGGGCAGCTTCAGTGCAGAGTGCAGCGAGATCAGCACCGACATAACCATGTGTTTCTTTAGCAATCTTTTCCAAATCAACCTGAAATTTTAATTTTACATTCAAATGATGATCAGTCAAATACATATAACTAATTAACACATGAAAGCATATTAAAAAAGGGTAAAACTCAAAAAGAAAGCATATTAGAAAACAAAGTTTAAAGACTTACATCATCAGAAAGCTTCATATTCTTGGTGTGAATGCGGATGACCTCAAGACGCCCAACTTCATCAGGCACACCGATATCAATTTCCCTATCGAACCTACCAAACCTTCTCAAGGCAGGATCAATACTGTTAGGGCGGTTAGTAGCCCCCATTACAATAACATGAGCACGAGACTTTAACCCATCCATAAGTGTCAATAACTGAGACACAATCCTCCTCTCAACTTCACCATTAGTTTTTTCTCTCTTGGGGGCAATTGAATCAATCTCATCAATAAAAATTATTGATGGAGCATTCTTTTCAGCTTCCTCAAACGCCTTTCTAAGATTACTCTCACTTTCACCAGCCAACTTTGACATGATTTCAGGTCCATTGATGCAGAAAAAGAAAGCTCCTGTCTCATTAGCTACAGCTCTTGCTATGAGTGTTTTTCCAGAACCAGGTGGTCCGTAGAGTAAAATACCTTTAGGGGGCTTTACTCCGATGGATTTGAAAAGCTGAGGGTGCCTTAATGGCAATTCAACTAACTCACGAATTTGAGCCATTTGTTTCCTGACACCACCTACATCATCATAACCAATCTCGTCCAGCCTATCCTCATCATCCCTTTTAATGGGCTCACCCTCGCAAAAGATTTCAGTGTCTGGAGCAACAACACAGAACTCCCCTGGGTCAGTCTCGATTACCTTGAACTCTACACTTCTCATCCCTCCTCTAACAAGAAAATGATCCCCCTTTCTTACAGGTCTGTATGCCTCCAAGAAGTAGGCTGCATTGATCACAATTAAGTTTTAGTCAGACAATTATACTAAAGAACACTGGGCTACACATAAGAAATCAACAAACTATAAAAATACAACCCTTACTAAATATTAGTAGTAAAGATAACAGCTTATGGTTTAAATACAAACAAATATCAATATATGTCGCAAACAGCCATAACTGCAAATGAATCTATGGCGCTGGCCTCTTAGATATATATAATCAGGGGGCTAGAGATATGTACCTACTCGAGAATTCAACATGTTTAACCTCAAAGCAGATCAGACTCACAAGGAGTGTATGACTAAGACAAAACGTCCTAGACCTATCAGCAGAAAGTGCGCAGAACAAAGAGCCAATGATGCTTCATATTACCTGCTACCTATGAACCACTGAGTATTATAACAGCATAACCCACCAACTGCCCAAAAAGGCACCATTCTACTCTATTGTAGATAACTATAAACTTCTAGTTCTCAGTTCTCTACCCGGTTCGGCATCAGCCAAGTGCAGGATCGGATTATGTTTTTTCAATTTTACTTCTTGCAATGGCAATCTCTAGGCAAGGAATTAAGCTTAATCTATACGGTCCAGTTCTCGTTTCTAATATTTTCAAAATTTTGGTTCCGATGGTTCGAGTCTGGTTTTGAACAATTGCTTGGACCCATCACATAAGAGGCAGTCCCGAAAGAGCTTAAAACTGTAAGTTTATTAACCCTATAGCATTTTAACACATCTGCCCACCAATATCTTCTTAGACGTGAGGTTATAGTGCAAGATGGATGAACTATATTACAAGTAGACGTCACATGTGATTAAGGTAAAAGTAAAAAAGCTTACGTTTCAGGTATGCATCGAACAAGTCCCCCGTGACACCTTCAATCGTGTCATCTAGTGGAAGAACATGGATACGCTTCCCATACTTCACATCAGGGCATTGGTGCACAGACACAACATCTCCAAGTCGAACCCTCAGGTTTGTTCTAATAACCTTGTTCATTCTAATCTTTGGTTCATCACAACTTTCGTCAGCAAGGGCAATACAGACAGTATCTTTTCTTTTCTTCCCCTGTAAAAAAAATTAAGAGACTTGATTTAGATGAATCCTCAATAATTAAATTTTTTTACCATCACCAAGCAAGGTACTTACAGCAAAAACTACATAAAAGAATTTGTTATGTGACTATTTAACATCATTATTGTATAACGAGAAAAACACCGACTCCAAAGCTACACAGGATTTTAAACTTACCGTGTTTAAATAACATTGCTTTTGGGGCTTATTAGCTTATTTTGGTTTCAAAACACAATAAGCCCCAAAACTAAATCTTATTTGTGTTTATAGGCTTATTTATATGCATATTAATTCGGGGCTGTATGAAACTGCATAACCCATTTTATATAAGCTAGTCCAGCACCCCTAATCCTTACTATTGTTGCATAAAGTTTCAATACCATATCACCAACTAAACAATTCTACAAACAAGACCAACAAAAAAACAGCATTCCGTAATACCTACAAAAAAAAGTACTAGCGTAACAAATCATAAACTACTTACTTACCCTAGCATTCAACACAACAAATAAAAGACCACACGCATCTAAAATTCAGCATAAATCCATTACACAACACCAACACCAACAACCAATCCCGCCAGAGCGTGGTATGGGGGAGGTAGAATGTAGACAGATCATACCCCTACCCTTGGGTAAACCCGAGGGTAAGGAGCTGCTTCCAGGACACCAAAAATCCATTACACTCACAATAAACATAAGACCATAAGTATACAGTAAAAAGCATTAATCAGTATAGCATTAGGTGGCTAGTGGTATCATCATTCAAATATGAGAGGTCTCACATTCAATTCTTGTTAGGTGCAAACAACTTTTACGTGGCCACGTCAACCTTCCCAAATAAGAGGAGGGCTTTAAGACAAAATATTCAACATAAAACTAGCAATGAAACAAGGGTGCGTTTGTTTTTACAAAAAATGTCTTACTAGTAGCCTCTTACCTCTTACCCAGATATTGCCTCCTACCCAATAAGAGGTGTGGAGCTAAGAGGATGTGTGGAGCCCACACCTATATGAACATCTTATTAGGGAGGGGTTTAAATTTTTTGCCTTGGGGATACAGACCCATTAGTGAAAAAAGTGGGTCCCTTTTAACAAAATAATAATATTAAATTGGTGGGTTCCACTATCTTTCCCCATTAAGTAAAAAAGAAACACCCCCTTACTACCTCTTAGTGTCTCTTAAGTCTTATGATGTGTGATAGTGTTTTATTATCATAAATCTAGAATATGTATTAAGATAATTTATTTAATGTTTTATTGACTATGTTAAAGTTCCGTTTTATGTTTATAGAAGTTACTTTATTCATCCCAATGCGATGAGTTTATATATAAAAATTTGGCAAATTAAAATCATTCAGACAATTTAAGAAAAACAAACAACATTATTTAATTCACGTTCAAACTTTCTAGCCACCTCTGTAGTCACATTCAGACTCGAAACATCTTAACAAAACAAACTATTCATAAAACCAACTATTCATAAATCACAATTTCACAATAACCTAGTAATAATAACTAACAAATAATANAAAAAAAAAAAAAAAAAAAAAAAAAAAAAAAAAAAAAAGGACCTTGAGTAAAATGGTATCACCGCGAAACAACTGGAGCTTCTCCATAGTATTAGGATGCATAGCCACAACCGAATTATCATCATTCACCGCCTCATCCACCACCAACCTATTCGGCGACTTTTTTCTCTCCAATATCGCCGTCGAAAAATCCTTTTTACCCTTCCTGTTACCACAAAACAGTAAAAAAAACATCAATCACATCATAAACGGTTAAAAAAAATTACTTTTTTTTTACAGTAAAAAAAATCTGATTACTTACGGTTCTGACGATGATGATGATTCTGGTTGATTGCTCATATTGAATGTAAATTTTGGGAAGAATTTGATATAACTTGTTCAAGAGGATATCTCTGTTGTTGTGAGGGTTGGTTTGATCTGTGTGAATGAGTGAATTTATATTTGATTTGTTTTGATGTTTGTGTCCTTGGACTATTTGGTTATGTGCATGTTTGGTCCTTTGAACAATTGAACGGTGTTTTTCTGTAAATTTCTTCTTTTCTAGAAGCTTCTTATTAGTTTGACTCAAGTTTTAGGGTGTGTTTAAGGTGTGTTTCTTTTTACCCTTAACTAAGGGATTAGGTCCACAAAATATTTAATAGTATTTTTTTTTTTTAAATGGGACTCATTTATTTCTCTTACTTCCTCTATATATTAACCCCGTCCCATTAAGTGGCTCTAATAGAGGTGGCCCCACATAAATTTATAAACTTCTTAGGTAGTGTTTGATAACATCTTAAAGTGTCTTAATTGAAAAATAGGTAAGTTAATTAACTCATCAAATAGATGTTTGGTTAGTGCTTAAAACTAACATGTGACTTCCTAGAAAAAGCCAGGGAAATAAGGGTCTCCAAATTAAGTCCTTCTCTTTTATCCTAATTTTACATCTTTACCCTCCAACTTCTTAACTTTATTTTAAATAAAATGGTATAACAGTAATTTTTTCTAATTTAGACACTTTATTCCACACATAAAACAAGCAACCATTTATTTATCTATAAACAGACAATATATATCTAGACAGACACTTTAATTTAACATGACTTAATAAAAAAACTAAACAAACAGGCCTTTAGTCTAGAAATAAAACGAAACACCCCCTAATTTGCTTAGCATAGATTTTTTTTTTAATTGTTTTGGACTCCGTACATTTAATGGTAATTGTCATAGCGTCATGGGTGATATGTAGGGCTCAGCGACGGGTCAAACTCGACCCTAATCGATCAAATCTGATTTGACCTGAAAATCGAATAAAAATAAAACGTGAATTGAGAACTGAACCGAGTAAAAGCTATCGAAACTGAAACCAAACCGAATAAGGTCGGTTCGGTTCGAATTGGTTTAGCTATTTCGAACCAAATAAATGTGTTTTGACCCGAACCGAACCGAGTAAAACCAAAATAATTATACAAAATCAAAAACTGAACCGAAATGATTTTAAAGTAGCACAAGATATAAAAATATTTATAAAGTTATATAATTATATCATATATAATATACGTTTGAGTTTACAAAAGTGTTATACATAAAGAATAAAGTCAAAAAATTATCGTTGCATGTGATCTTTTTTATCTCTTTCCAAAAAAAACTTTCTTTACCAGAGTTGTATTCAAAAAAGGCGGCACACCTCGCCTTTCCACGCTTGAAGCCGACGTCTTAGCTTATTTCGTAATGTATACGTCACGCATTGCGTCTTAGCGCTGCTATGACGCACATTTTAGAACCCTAGTAATTGTCCATCATTTTTTTTTTTTTTTTTTTTTGCATTTAATCTCTCTCAATTGACTTTATGTATACCAGATCTACATATTTTTTTTTTCTTAATCATAACTCTTTAAGACTTTATTTAGTAGTAACTTATTTCTTTCAAAACAATTTCACGTTCATACTTTGAGAAGGAATGAAAATGGTACATTTTTCTTTCTTCAAACAAGTGAGGGAAGGAATATGAATGATATATTGTTTTTTCTTTCCATACATATACCATTATTTAACAAAAAATTACGAACAATGCATCAATATTCATCGCAAAAATAACAAAAGCTAATTGTGACTGCCGTTTTTCACGGATACTATGCTAGTCTTTTTTTTATTTGTACATACAAATATACAATGATGTTGTTGTTAGGTTGATTTGGTAAAATTATATACCAATGCTCTCATTCAATTGGTAAAGTCTTTAAGGTGGTGTTTGAATACAACTTAATTGACTTAATCTGAAAAAACTTTATTTATTAAGTTATGTGATAAGTTGTTTGTTTTTTCACTTAATCAATTAAAATGACTTAAAATAAAAAGTGGTAAAAATGAGGATCTCCACATTAAGTCATCTGTTAATTAACACGACTTAACGAAAAAATTAAACAAACATGCCCTAAAGGTGGGTTGGACGTTGGACCTGGTTGTATTATAAAGGCTCATCCTTTTAATATAATGGGCCATGTACACAAACAGTTATCCACTTGCATTTTATATTATGGCCCAATGTTACTAAGATATAGGTGTCTCAACTTCATTATTTTGAGATCATTCATAATTTTTCAGAAGTTTTTGATCATTTATTTAAAAAACACTCGAATATTCGTGTTATAATCTTTGTAGTTTGTACTAAGTTTTCTTGTAATGAATAATAACAGTATTAGCATATTTCAAGCTTTTATCAAGACTCAACAAGAGTCCTTATGTTGGTTTTCTACTTTTCTTTTTTCCTTTCTTTTTTAACCATGGTTTTGGCTTATTTTGCCAACCAAATCACAAGGTTTGAGCTCACCGTCACATAAACACAAACAGAGTAAAATCATTTCTTTTGTGGAAAGTTTGAAATTTAAATTTCTCACATTTCATATGATAATTATAACAGTTACTAGTATTAAGGTGTTGTTTGTTTATTAGGATGCTCTAAGTCTGAATCTGACATGCACATTTGAATGTGTGGTTGTAAAGTATGGATCCGATTCCATCTTAATCTAAATAAGTAGTTGAAAAATATAAATCTGACTCAAATAAAATTGTTTTTTTTTTTAAATGTATGAATGTGTTAAACTATCAGTTCTCAGTTTAAATATACAATGATTGCATTCACGCGATAAATAAACTTTATTAAATATTAAAAAAAAATTATAATATAGTCAATTAAGTAAAAAGTATTTGAAATAAAACATTCGATCTTATGTTAATCGACGATAATAAACATGTCGGAGTTTAGACTGGAATTTTTAAATCGATTAACTGAAGGTCGAGTTAGCGTTAAGATATATTTGTCTGCTAAACCGAACCCTTCAATCTAAACAAAATACGAGTTGTCACATAGTTATTTTCGTCTTTTACATTCTTTATCCAACAAAAAATATGCAATGATACTTTAATACGAAAGTTAAATTGGAAACATAAAAAAAAAAAAAAAAAAAATAATAATAATAATAATAATAATAATAATAATAATAATAATAATAATAATAATAATAATAATAATAATAATAATAATAATAATAATAATAATAAGAAGAAGAAGAAGAAGAAGAAAAAATAATAATAAGAAAAAAAATAAGAGACTAATGTGTTAAGTTGTTAAGACACCCCCTCTCCGTCTAGTTTAATAAGAGTTTTATGCCTCTTAAATCTTAATGATTACAAAAAATAAACGCTCATTATTGTCTCTTACGGCCTCTTAATGACATTAAGAAAAACACATTTTTTGGGCCAAAACTCTAATGGCGTCTAAACGAGTCTTAAAAAGTTATTAAGAAGCATTTTTGAAAAAAAATAAACACCACTAAGGCGCGAATGAGTTCTTTTATTGGTTTAGGGGGTGTTTGGGGAAAAAAGACGTTTAATAAACCAAGTTTGCAAAACCACGTTTGCAAAAAGTAAGGGGGGACCTCCAGTTACAAAACGCAGTTTTGAGAACAAAAATCACGTTTGAGACCTTGATTGCCAAACACTTGAAAATGGATTATTACGTTTGCAAACGCAATAAGCAGAAAAGCTGCGTTTTGACAGTGGTCCCAAACACCCCATCAGTGATAGATGTCGGAAGATGTCCGTTATGATTGATCGTAAGTTCTAATTCTTGTGTTGCAACCCCACTACAGATACGAAGATCATATAATCAAAAAACCAAATAACCAAATAATTTAGTATGCTCTATATTGTGTTTTAACTTCTAAGTTTTCATCACTATAACAATTAACTTTAGGATAACGTAATTATTTCCAAAAATAACACTGAGAAAAGTGGTTTACAGCCAAAACACTTTTTCATCTTTTTGTATTTGTTCTTTCTTGAAATGATATGCTTCGCACTAGGACGGACATGTGCATATTACGGAAACTAATTTTATATTATTCAATTCGGAAAAATTATGGTTCACACATTTAAAATGTTACTGTAAATATTTAATAATCTCTTACACTATTATGTTTGGTGGTATTTTGGAATTTCTGCTAGATTATTCAACTAAACATAAAGCTGCTCTATATCTTTTACCATACGTTATTAAAAAAGGGTTAATCATGAATCTCTTATATAATAAAACAAAACCCCTAGTGGGTACTTTGTCATTTTGAAAAAAAAGAATATTTCCTTATTGGGTAATATGTTAATTATTATTTAATTTATAAGTTTTTAAATTCGTTTTGTTGATATACTATACAAGTAGAAGATAAATACAAAAAATATAGATAAGATTTAAATGATTATCTTTAATCATAAAAAACTACAATTAAAAATCATAAATCAAGCAAATTAAAATAAAAATTAAATTATTTGTTTTTTAATAAATAAAAATATATCATTCAAAATTTTTAAAAAAAAACCCGCGCGTGCGCGGGCATTATAACTAGTTTTACTTTATTAAAAAGAGCATATGTTGTATCTATTTGTTTCAGAAAAGAATATTTGCCTACTTTAAAGAAAGTAATAGAAAATTAAAAAAGAAAACCCTTTAGCTTTAAATTTCTTATTTATTCCCCAACAATTTTAATTAACAGATTAACCCCTATGATTTAATGATCCAATTTGGTGTTATCATTTTATTGATGTCTTTCGTTCGGTTTTTTTTGGCAAGTGTTGTGTTAGATTTCTTTCATTAACTAATTCACGAGATTTGAGTTCATCATAAAAGAAACACTTGGATAAAAGCCTTCCTTGTTAAGGACGGTAGTGTGTCCACTTTAAATTTGTTTATGCCAATACTGAAACTTAAAATCTCTCACATTTTACTAATGATAGTAAAAAACATGTACTAACTCGGCTATCCTATTAGCAGTTGGTGTTTAAAAAGCTAGACGTTGCTTGAGTAGTATACATATGAAGTTTTGGTTGAACCTAGTTAACTAATTAGGCTAGAGTTATATTTCTCCAGTAAACTTGAACAAACATTTAGAAGAAGTTTTTACGCTCTGTTCTCGAGTTTTTGTTTTTAAGTAATGGAAAGGGATGGGAAGGGAAATCAAAAAAAGAGGCGTTCTTGAGTTTTTATAAGATGGAAAGGTAGGGGACGGGAAGGTGGGAGGGAGGGAAGGGATGGGCTTTTGTGTGTATTTCTAATCCTCCCATATTTGGGATGATCAGGAGGGAATAGGTATAACTGAGAACATGGGCTTTGGTTAAATTACAATTATATCCTTGTTTGTATTGATTTCTGTTATAAATCCAAAGATTCATGAACAGGTATAAATTAGATTAAAAACGCAGGTCTCTCTACTTTATTATTATGAAAAGTACTCCGTATTTAAGCTAATGCATGGGATCTAAATTGAATCTGAGGATAGTTATTCTGAATGCTTAATCATGCTTTCGCTATGTTTTTGTTCAATGTTGTTTCTTAGTTTGACTGCAAGTACTATACGGTAACCAACCATGGTCCATGAATGAACTAATAAAGGATGATTGCGGATAGAATTTTTTAGCAACAGCGCCATGAATAAATACAATGGGAAAATTATTTTACACATCTTAATTTTATTCACCATATCTGTATACACTTTGATTATCGTTCGAAATTTATGCCACTTTGATGTATCTAATTTTCGACATTGTTAAAAAAATAGCCATTGTTTTAGGTCGTATGGACGTGGGCTTTTCGATGTCACCATGTTGAATGTCGTGACATAAATTCAAACCTGTATGGATACAAGTCGTAAATTATGCTTGTATTCGATGTCACTTTTGACGTTACTATTTCGATGTCACTTTTGATGTTATTATATCAATGTCACATTATATTATAATACATTAAAATACGAGTCGTGGGCATTTTGATGTTACTATTTGGGATATCTTTTTGGTGCGTACAGTAAATTATGCTTGTAAATAAAAGTTCGAAATGTACACTTCTTTTTTTAAGTGGATACAACTAATAAATATGATAGAGTGAATTATGTTTTGAGGGTATATTAGTAATTTGAGTAGATTTCTTTCCTTTCCTTCCAACTTAAAATAAAAACTCAAGAACACAAATAAAAATAACCGCTTTCTTCACAGTGTCATTCCTTACTTTCCCCTTCCCATCCCATCCTCTTCCATTCTTTTAAAATTTGACTTGAGAACAGAGCGTTAAGCAATTAGCTCAACTACATGAGACACCATTACACTCTTGAGGCAAACCCGAGATCTTTTTTCTCGTGGAACTTTCTTCCCGAGAGGTTTGAAAAAGAAATATATATATATATATATATATATATATATATATATATATATATATATATATATATATATATATATATATATATATATATATATATGTATGTGTGTGTGTGTGTGTGTTTATTAAGAGGAAATGTGTATGTTAGAAGTATTTTTAGATGATAAAAAAAAATGTTTAAAACGAAGTTGGAGAAGATGCTAGAAAAGTAGAGAAAAAAAAATGTTAAATAGTAACATGAGGCTGACATGACCAAAGAAAACATCATGTCAAGCCATTATACTCACTAACGGAACTAGGATGGGTCCTTGTACACTCATGATTTTTTACGACGTAGTGTTAATTTTTATAAAAAACGTTAACTTTTCGTAAATGCAATTGGTGCAAAGACAATGTGTTTCCAATCTTGTTTAGTCTTCTGTAAATTAGGGGCGAGCATCGGGTCAAAACCGACAAAGGGAAAAAGTTGAACCGAGAACCAAAACGAGAAATACATATCAAAACCGAAACCAAACGGAATAACTCGGTTCAGTTCGGGTCGGTTTAGCTATTTCGAACTGAAAAAATCGACAAAAACCAAATCGAACCGAAACCGACAAAAATATACAAAACTGAAACGAACCAAATAAGCCCGGTTCACTTTGGTCCGGTTTTGGTCAGTTTGTTGGTTCGGGTCAATTTTCAGATAAATTTGCTCATCGTTACCGTAAATGCACCTGGTCAATTTATCTCCGAAACCGGTCCCGGTCCCCGCTTACACTACTTCAAAAGAAAGGTATAAAAGCAAAGGACATTAGTGTCGACACCAAGGGACATAACTGCAATTACAAAAAAACATTAAGGGCTATTTACAAAAATAAACTTTATCAAGTTGAAGCAAAGCCTGAACTAAAACAATAATGTCTTACAACTCAAAACACTGTCTTTTGTTGTCTTTCACTTCTCTTGCCACCCTTCAGATCCAGGTCAATTTCCTACTCTTTCTACATACCCTTTTTGCTCATTTAATTTACCACCTTTTTGTTCTACATCATTTGAGTTATAATAAGTTAATAGCTAGTGTATAATAGAAATGTTCTCTTAGGCTACTTATGCTTTTAGTAAGTGTAGTTTTTAAGAATCCCATTTGGGTTATGATCAAATGTTGTATTGGATGTGTTTCTTGAAGTTGGTTAGTTAATTGAAGTTGTAAAAATGTGATCTTTATGTTTTTTTTTGGGTGTTTTATGTTAAAGGAATAAGAATCTTGACTTGACATTTAGTACATTTTTAAGATTTTGATTTAATATTGCTTACATTTTCTGCTTATGTTTCTTCTTGTTAAAGATGAGCACTTATAAGCTGCTTAAAAATAAGTACTTCTGAAACTAGTGTATGGATTTGCTTTTTTGTAAAGAATGCGATAATATTAGTAAAAAATGATTCTTTGATAGAGATTTTCAGTCAAGTTCATTCATAGAAGGTTTTAGATTAAATATGAAAGTAAAAAGTAATTAAATTTAACATCAAATAAACAATACTAAATAAGCATCTCCTTACGTGCTTGAAGTGTTTTGATGGAAAAACTGCTTTTTTGCAGATAAGCATAAAATCAGAAAAAATTAAGCAATCCCGAACACCCTAGTGTAGTTTTTGATTACCCCATTTGGGTGAATGATCCAATGTTGTGCTGGATGTGTTTCGTTAAGTTGGTTAGTGAGTTAAAGCTGTAAAAATGTAATCTTTATGTTTCTTGGTGGGTATTTTGTGTTACGGAAATTAGAATCTTGTTTGGAGATATTATTGTTTTTAAGATATGGGTTTTGTTACTTATTAGTTGCTGTTGTTAGTTGATGATAACTGTGCTCTCAACTATTTGTTTAAAGTCCTTTTCAGTTTCGCTATATGTTGATCTAAGGGGGTGGGGGTGTTTGGGAAATGGTTATGCTTATCTGCTTATTTTATGGTGAAATAAGCAGTTTGGAAGTTGCATAGCGCGTGTGTGGGTAAAGCTTGTTTAAACAGCCCTTTCCAACTTATTATGTTTCTCCTTATTTATTAGACTAGTTAGCACTTTTGAGTGTTAGGATGGAGCCAAATAAGTTACACTAACTAAGTAACTAACTTATTTCACCTGATTTAGTAAGCTGTTTTGGACCCGACTATCTGAAATAAGCTGTTTTGTTAAGTAAGCATAAGATGTTTGAATATCCTTTCCCAGACATCCCTGTTCAAACTGCTTATCTGTTTTATTACATTGTTACCTCTTCAAATCTAAAATAAGCATGATTTCTGAACACTCCACGAACTCCATATCTGATTATTGCTGCGAACAACAGAGGCAAATCCAAACACTATCCCCTGCACTGCGTTTTGTTACAGTTGATTGTCTTTTCAAATAGCATTAGCAGTCTAATTAAGCAATCCCAGATGCCCCCTTATATTCTATATATGCAGTGTTTCTTGATCAGATGTTAAGACGTGAAATGAAATTATTGAGTATGACCGCTTTATGTGATAACTCATATGAAGTTGCTGTTTGCAGGGTTTTGAATGACTTGATATCATATCCAATTTAGATATCACAATGGAAGAAATACAGTCTCAATCGGATAACTATAGATCTTCATCGTCTTCAGCCAGCAGTCCCGCTAGTAGAGTACCATCTAGTAATTTTTTCTACTTAAGAAAACCGGGTTCTCTAAGACAACCGATTTCATTTGAAGATTCACCCGATTGGGGTGAAGATAATGCAGATGTCGAGGTTAGAGTAGAAGAAGGTGGCGGTGACTCCATAAATACCGCCACTACCTCCATTTCACCGTCTCTGTCAAAGCTTAATAGTGGGTCCCTACCATCACCACCATTGCCGGAAGGTGCAGTGGTGGCAAGAAAGATTGCAGGGGCCAGTATTGTGTGGAAGGATTTGACGGTTACTATAAAGGGTAAAAGAAAATATTCTGATCGGGTCATAAAGAGTTCAAACGGATATGCTTTACCTGGCACAATGACTGTTATTATGGGTCCGGGGAAGTCAGGAAAATCGACACTATTGAGAGCGCTTGCTGGTATGTAACATGCTTGTAAGAGCTAACAGCAAGAAAATGCTATGTACTATTCACCTCTTACTGATATTTGCAATGTACATCATTGACCATTTATTGTAACATACTCGAAGTTTCTTACCAAACAATGCAAATTTGTAACCTTTTACTGCAACAACTTATTCACCTTCTCAATGATATGCGCAACAAACATTTGAACCTTTTATTGCAAAATACTTGTAATATCTTACCAAAATATGCAATTTATAACCATTTAATGCAAAAAATTGTGTAAATGGTTACTATCTCACATTTAATGATTCAAAATAGTATTTTGCATAATGATTATTACATAACATTTTCCTGCAGTTTGCCCTGTATTAATTGAATCATTGTAGTTTTGGATTATAGTTTAGGTTTGATTATGTTCTAACGTTTGTTGTACTCTTCTAGGAAGGTTGGATGATTCAGCCAAAACATACGGTGAAGTGTTTGTCAACGGAGCAAAGTCAACTTTACAATATGGATCCTATGTAGGTTTTCCAGATTTGTTACTAAATGATCGTATCTTAACTTTTGGTTGGTAAATTTAACATTTTTACATTGTGGGTCCCATTGGAAATGATTTAAGATTGTACCCATTACCTCTGACTATTTATCCCTTTTCCATTGATAGGGATTTGTTGAGAGAAAAAACACACTAATCGGATCATTAACCGTACGTGAGTTTCTTTACTATTCGGCACTACTTCAACTTCCCGGTTTCTTTTATCAGAAGAAGAGTGTTGTAGAGGATGCTATTCTTGCCATGTCATTGGGTGATTATGCAAACAAACTCATAGGCGGCCATTGCTATATGAAGGGTCTTCCTAGTGGTGAAAGAAGACGTGTTAGCATTGCTAGGGAACTCGTGATGAGACCGCAAGTGTTATTTATAGATGAACCTCTTTACCGACTTGACAGGTTGTATTCGTCATCTTTTTTCTATTAATAAATCATGTACTTTTGTAATTTCGATTAGGGAAGATACAAATCCGACCCATCTGATGTGGAACCTATTATGTTATGTACCCTTTTAGTAAATTTATAATCAAATGACTTTATATTTCATAGACCACCCAAATGTACCTTTTTAAAGTTTTCTGAATGTTAGGTGCTTCACAAAATATAATCGTTGCGGTTGAAGTTTAAAGAATGAGTAAAGTTTGTAAAGATTGAATTCTGCCAGTTTTATATTATGTATAATAACGATTATATGGTTTTCAGTGTTTCTGCACTTCTGATGATGGTGACATTGAAGAAGCTTGCGAGCACTGGTTGCACCCTAATATTCACCATTTACCAGAGTAGCACAGAAGTGTTTGGCCTCTATGACCGAATTTGTCTTCTTTCAAATGGGAACACATTGTTTTTTGGAGAGACATTGGCTTGTTTGCAGGTAACATACTTATACCTTCAAAATTTGTATTCACTTTGTTATTTCATTTCTGTAGTTTCTAAACATGAACATATGTGTTATTACGCAGCACTTCTCGAATGCCGGATTTCCTTGCCCAATAATGCAAAGTCCTTCTGATCATTTTCTTCGTGCAATAAACACAGACTTTGACCGGATTATTGCTATGTGCAAAACCTGGCAGGTAATCACTTCTCTTTGTACTGAATCTTGGTTTATGGTTGACTAGGTTCTTAGCGTACTTGCTGTGGTCAATGTTGCTTGGTCTTTCAAAAGTATTTACTTTATTACTGATCAATCTTTCACAATTTACATTAAGTTGGAAAAATGGGTATGTCAGGTGGTTTGGGTCATGGGTGACATGCCAAAACTGGTAGTTTTGGTAGGATTCAAAATGGATCGGGTCAGGTTGATCTCGGTAACTGTTTTTTGTCATTTTCTTCTGAACTTCTTTTAAATAATCAGTGTGTTAAATATGATTACTAGAATTATTATATACTTATATTATAGTGTTCTGAATAGAATGATTTATGAGGTTCATGCATTAAGAATACCGTTTGGACGACCCTTTAGACCCGTTCAACCCCTTTTTTTAATTTAACTCATTATCGGTAAATAAAACCTTTATCAACTGTTATAATCCCAAAATCGTTTTCCTGTAATATTACAGTTGTATAGGCCTTTCTTCTGACGAGTAGTAATTCTTGGAATAATTTTAACAGGACGACCATGGGGATTTTTCCTCAGTTAATATGGACACTGCTGTAGCAATCCGCACCCTTGAAGAAACATATAGATCTTCAGCTGATGCAGCAGCAGTCCAGACTATGATACATAGGCTAACAGAAAGGGTAAAATTTGATTACAATGTTACATTATATAGTTAATTACACCTAATTTTCAAGTTCTCGTAAACATTTTTGGGGTTGTTCTAAAAAACATATCGTTGTTGACTTTATGGTAACAGGAAGGCCCAACACTCAAAAGCAAGGGAAAGGCAAGTATTGCTACAAGAATTGCAGTCTTGACATGGAGATCATTGTTGATTATGTCAAGGGAATGGAAGTATTTTTGGCTTCGGTTAATTCTTTGCATGCTTCTTGCCCTTTGTGTTGGCACTGCTTTTTCTGATTTAGGCCACTCATTGTCGTCTGTTGGGGTGAGTTTTATAAATTTGAATGTTGCAGTACATAATAGTGTAAGTTGCATTAAAAGGTAATCAACTGTGGTTAAATAACCATTTCTTATGACAGGAGAAAAAAAAAAAAAAAAAAAAAAAAAAAAAAAAAAAAAAAAAAAAAAAAAAAAAAAAAAAAAAAAAAAAAAAGAGAGAGAGAGAGAGAGAGAAGAAGCCAAAGTTAAATTAAATTAAGATAACCTTGTAGGTTAACTGACAGGTGCCATGTCGGTAAAAGATTAACTTGGTCAAAGTTACTGACATGTCCTTAGGTCGAAACCAGGATTACCTTACAAAAAAGTTGAAAGTCGGGGGGTTTTTTCATGGCAAAAAATAAATAAATAAATAAATAAAAAATCTTGTCACTGAAAGTAGAATTTGGACCAAAGTGGATTACCTTTTTATGCAAATTAGGTCACACAGTCTCTATTATTCTGAAATTATTACAACTTCAATGTTTAATCTTTGTTGTTCAATTGCAGACAAGAGTTGCAGCAATCTTTGTGTTTGTATCTTTTGCTTCACTCCTAAGCATTGTCGGGGTACCTGCACATCTAAGGGAGGTCAAGGTAGTTTTAATGCATATACTTTTTACATTAGAGGAGATCTTACAGACCATATTAATAAATATAACAAACAAACCTATTCGTATTTTGAATGCAGGTGTATGCTTGTGAAGATTCGAATCAACATTCTGGGGGAATTGTTTTCTTAACGGGGCAAATCTTGGCCAGTTTTCCGTTCTTGTTTTTAATTTCTATCTCATCGAGTCTGGTTTTCTACTTCCTGGTGGGGCTTCGAAACAATTTCAGCTTTATGATGTACTTTGTACTCAACTTCTTCATGTGCCTTTTGGTTAACGAAGGGATGGTGCTTGTTGTTGCCACCATTTTGCAAGATATGTTTTGGAGTATTTCGACACTTGTGTTTATACATGTGAGTTTTCTAAGACCCAATTATTTTTGTAAGTTAGACAGATGACTAAAATACCCCTCAATATATGTTTGTTTACAGGTGGTGATGATGCTTTCTGCTGGCTATTTCCGAATTCGAAGTGCTTTGCCTGGAGCCGTTTGGATGTATCCTATATCCTACATTGCTTTCCACACGTACTCAATTCAGGCAAGTTTACATTACTATCGACCATTAGCTCATGTTTGTTAAATTTAACATAAATCTTTAAAATTTGATACACATAGTCACTCTATAACATAAATAGATGTAGGGGTGCTTAATTCCTCGAAATTTTGACTAAAATATGTGCTTTATAACATTAAAAAAGTAGTTGTTCATATTTTTCGAATCTTGGAAAGTAATTATAATTTAAATGTGTTTTTTAGGGTCTTTTGGAGAACGAGTACGATGGAACATCATTTGCAGTGGGCCAAGTTAGGACAATATCAGGGTACCAAGCTCTCCATAACGTATATGATGTATCTCCTGATGCTTCTTCTAAATGGAAGAATTTATTGATCCTTTCATTTATGGCTCTTGGGTATCGGGTTCTTGTGTTTGTTTTGCTTCATTTTTGTGTGAAGAAGAACTCGTCTTTATATAGATTTGTATGTTGTAAACTTAAGATGAATGATAGACGATGAATGGATATATATATACCCGATTGGGTTGTTGTTGAGAATGTACCCTTTTTTGTAATTTGATTAGTCCAGTTTTGCTCTTCATTTTCGTTAAAAAGAATTTTGTAGGAAAATCATTTCCGTCATCATTCCCCTGCATGTTATTATTGCTTTTCATGTGTTTCCAAACTTCATCTCAGGAAGCTATATTTGAAGTTCCGGCGTTAATTATTGATTTACCAAGTGATAAGAGGTCTCAGGTTCAACTAACTACGTACACGTCTTCGGGGTGGCCAGGGAAAGAGTCAAAAACAATCACGGAAATATCCTAGTTAGACTGCGTGCATATGAGTCAAAAACTCACCCTCCCCCGGTAACCTGAAGATGGAAAAACTCATTCGTTTTACACTAGGGCCAGCGGCGAGGCTGGCTTGGGTCATTTGATGGAAGAGGAGGCACCTGATTCAAGTAATTCTGGATTTCTATAAAGACCACTTCTGACTTGGTCCAAGTCCTGTTTTAGTCTAGCTCTTTGTTTGACCTTGTCAAACCATGATTGTCCAATTTGATAGGCTTAGAAATGTTGGTTTAACCTTCCAGTTAGTTGAATCTATCATTAAAGATATAAACTATTGTTCTCTAGTTTGGTATGTAAAAGTGACATTCTCGTAGTTTAGATATATTTTGAGTTAGAAATCATTTGTGCATGTGTTATACTGATAGTTTAGCTTAAATATATTAATTAAAAATCATTAATATCTGGATTGACAATCTTTTAAGCATATACTAATCACGGAATAGTTTCATAAACCATGAATAGTCTCACGATAATTTTTTTAGTGACAGATATTATCAAGTTAGCTTAGTTGTTAGGCATCACATTCATAGGCGGAGGTACTTGAAGACTAGAGAGGGTAGAGGTCATCCTAGAACTTCTTGTAGTAGTGTACTTTCTATGTTTTTATGTGTAAGAAAATTATAATTTAGCCATTGGCCCTCCCATTATGCTAGGATTGCATTGATGGCCATCTCAAAATATTTGGTGTCCGCCACTGATCACAATGTTCTCATACACGGTATCATAAGAGAAGGTTCAGACCTTATAAGATAAATATTTTAATAAAAATTTGCAAAAAGTTTAGAAAGTTGTAGTCTCATAAGTTAGACGCCTAAAATAAATAAATAAATAAATAAATAATAAAAATACATAAATAAATAAATAAATAAAATTACCTTTTAAATTTACACGTTTTAGACTACCCGTAATGAGTCGGTCTTTGTCTCGGTCGACGACCAAAGAGAACGCATCCCACCCGTTACCCCCCACTTGCGACGCGTCGTCAATCCAAAAAAGCACAAGTCAATCATATTTGAGACCGAGTCGTTGAAGACTTGTGCAGGTCCAAAAGTGCGTTGTTGTGTGAGTGATTTAATTTTTTTATAAGTGACGTATAATTTAAGCGGTGTCATAATCTCTTTAGTCATAAAAACTGGTTACTTAAAAAAAGTTTAGAAAACTCGTTAGTTGACCCACTTTTCCAACGACCCAACCGTGTACGCGCCAAACAAACAAAAGTCTTGATAATTCCGCTTCCATTTTATCATTTTTTTTTAATAAAAAATCCCATCCATGAATGCAATTATCCCCAATTTTTGAACCCTAAAAATCAAATCAAATAAAATACAATCGCAATTATTACAACTATTATGGTGTTACTAAACGGTGAAAGAGCAGTGGTATTGCTGTTTGTCACAGCCATTCAATACGCTACACCTCTTTCATTTTTATACGAAACTCTATCTTTCCTTATTCTCACTCTTTTCGCCTTTTTCGTCGAGACCGCTGTCGAATCTCACGGATCCCCGCTCCCTTTCAACACCAGGTACCCCAAAATTTAAGTCTAGTTTTGATGTTTTGGCTTGTTAATTATTGTGATTAAGTTTATTTCAATCCAATTGCATGTTTAGTTGATCCATAGAGGAATTAGGATAGTTTAGTTTGCGCGAAAAGACAATGTGCTTTAGGTGAATTTAAATTTAAGTTACGCAAACTTTTTATTATCCCACATCGGCCGTGGCTTGGAGAGATGATGTGTTTATAAGATAACATTCGCCTTACAATGACAACAACGGGTTTGTGGTCTACTGCGGGTGTGTGGAGTTCTTAGGAACAACGCGTTTGGGTGACAAGTCTTCACATGGGAGCCACAAAAGCAAAGTGGTGGCCCGTGAGCCTGCCGGCAAAGGGGATAATATTGTGGTATGAGTAGGCGGGATGTTACATGCCTTATAACTGTTATATAGGTGCAGCCACGTCAGCTTTTTTATCCTATAACGCAAAACCAAAATACGGCCTCTTAATGACATTTCTATAACACAACACAAAAAATACCCACTCACTCACAAAGAAAAAGAAAAACGTATAACGACCATGAAGCAAATGGCGAAGCCAAGATAGGGGCGCCATAGGGTGCAAATTGGCACCTATAACATGCCATAGGGTCCTTGCACCGTGCCCTCTAAGGAATCATCGAAGTTAACTCTTTGTGCAATGTAAGGTTTTTTCGACTTTTTCTGTATCACAATGTTAGCCGAAATGACAAAAAAAGTTGAAAAAACCTTACATTGCACAAAAAGTCAACTTCAATGATACCTTAAACCGAGAAATAAAAGTTTGATACCTATTGCCTAAACTTTAAAGTGGCCTAAAGTATAGCACTTTTTGTGCAACTTTGCCCTTTGGGTTTTATGATGGAAACCCTAACAAGACTGGTGTATTCATTATTTTGTTTCGGTATTGTTTCAAAATAGACTAATGTACTTAGGCGCGTTAGTAATTACAGGTGATAATGTCCAGATATTGTAAGTTTGTTTTTAAATGAGCTAGTTTGCTAATTAGTGATTACAGGCGTCATCATTGAAATGCCACATAAGCAAGGAACTGTTTGTGAGATTACCAAATTAGTTATTATTAACAAGTGCGGAGTATCATTATTGTTTGAAATGACTTTTCATCATAGAAATGCCACATAAGTTATAACCAATTGTCGGGTTATTAAATTACCAAATTGGTCTATTTGAAAAAAACTAAGATTAAGACATTATAGATTACAGTTATCAAAACAGACCAGCAATTTAAGTACGTTAATTTGCTAAGTCATCAGTCCGTTTCAAATTGATAGGAGTACATCATTGAAAATGGTGCCATTGAGCTCGTAAATTTACAGTTTAAAATTTTGGCTTTAACACTTTAACAGAAAGAATGATACTTGGGTTTGCTTGGTATTCGTGTTCCAAAGGATTTTAGAGAGGTTCTGTATCTATGATTACTGACCATATTTGGTAATTCTAAATTTGTTAGTTTTTTGTTGTGTTTATCGTATTAGGCTGGGTGCTTCATCAGGGATTCTGCTAGGCGCAGTTACCCTTCCTGGTCTCGCAGTTTCAAAGCTGATACAGCTAAGGAGAGGATTGTTGGTGAACGAAGTAACCATAGAAGGTACATTGCTTAAAAATCATACCCTTTTTTTACTTTTTAGAATCGGTAATCACACACACGCACAATTTAATACCAATACGTGGAACACAAGTGTACATGGTTCAACAAAAATGCCTACATCCACGCCGTCACTAGGATAATAACGATTGATGTTTTGGAATTTTGATAAAACATACTCTAATGATAACACGGCCCCTTTAACGATCGGATGTCAAATCGAAATATACTTATGACAGAAAAAATGGTTTTATTCAACTGCAACAATATAACCAAATTCAGCCATAGTCAATTAATGACCAGATCAGACTGCTGGTAGGACCTAACTTGTTCATTTCTGTCATCTTACTCATTGTGTTTTGGCCTATCTCCTTTTGCAGATGTTGCATATATACGGTTGCAATATTGGGCCACTTCTACCAGTTGCCTCTTTGTGCTGGTTTTCCTATACTTCATTTGTCGACATGAATCCAACAAGAACAAATCAGTGTCTTCTGATAGAGGCTGGCACACAAAGTTCAGCATTGGTTGTATAGCCTTATTTGGAGCAATGTGTTATCTGTCGCTTGCTGCAAGATCACCTAGTGGTGAGTATGTTGATCTTACTTTTTGTTCCCAACTAAACAGCTTTTGGAATATAAATCGCGTCTTTTATTACTCAAGTTGAATGAGAAGTAACTAAAAGTGAAAGTTGTACTGCGATTTACCCATCTTGCAGGACGGTACATGACATTGAGTTTGTTGTGGGTCATTATCCATGGATTGGCAGCTGTGAAATTCATTCAGCATGTTCTTCAAACATTTCCAGCATGTGCTTCATTTGGTAAATTCTTCGCGTTTTTCTTTTTTTCATAGTTTGGTTTTGTGTTACTTACCTACGACATCGTTTCTATTTTTAGGCGAGGCACTTTTGGTTACAGCTGGATCTGTTGTTTATTTTGGAGACATGTCCACATTTACAATAGCAAAGGTCACCATTAAATTCTCTTTTCTTTTTTCTTCAACTTCTTATACATTGCAAGTGTGAAAATGTTTCGTGTGTGGCTCGTTGATCAAGATAGCATCCCGTGATTGCTATCCAATGATGCACATCCATGCTGTTTAATTGTTTTAGGGATAAAAAATTCTTTATATTTGCGATAGAGAGTGGAAAGAGTTTTTTTTTTTTTTTTTTTTTTTTTTTTTTTTTTTTTTTTTTTTTTTTTTTTTTTTTTTTTTTTTTTTTTTTTTGTTTTTTTTTTTTTTTTTTTTTTTTTTTTTTTTTTTTTTTTTTTTTTCTTCAATTGGTGAGATGACATACTATATACATATATGTTTAACACCATATTTTGTCTCGACAGATTAGCAAGCACCTTGTATCATATGGGTTACGTTCAATCACATATGGTGTTGAAAGAAGTGAGATATGCACTATTATTCAGGTTCGCAGTTCTTCATGCTTTTTCAACTCTTTAATAGATTTGATCTCACATACTGTTTCACAAGAGACATTTGTTTTAATGCATGCAGGGAATGCTTCTTGGCCTACTGCTTTCTCCAATGTTGTTCAAATTTATCCTTCGAAGATGGGAACTTTATCCAACCTCATCAAACGCTGAAGTCAGAGGACATCATGAGTCTGGACGATCTGCTATATTTTATGGTTCTCTAGCATTCACCGTATTAGCCATTGCTCCATTTTGGATGCAGTTTGTCCAAGATTTCTCTATTCATCCCTTCTTATGGTACTACCAGTCTCTGTAGCTTAATTCACTTTAAACTACTTTTATCCTGACCGTTGCATGCATTATTATCATGTATATATGTGTTAACTCAGTTTTTCATTTCAGGGTGTTAAATTTTGTTTTCTCTGAACCACACAAAAGGCTTTCCTTATGTATATATTGGGTGGCTGTTATATCTGCATCAGTGTTGCGGTTTTACAACATCTCTAAGAACAGTAAGATTGAGCGAATTCTTCTCAGAAAATACTATCATCTTGTTGCAGTCTTGATGTTTGTGCCAGCACTTGTCTTCCAGGTAATATGGGCTTCCAAGTTTGGATCAACCACTCTCTATAGGTGGCAAAATGGGTGGGTCGGGTAATGGGTGAACATTGATTCAGGTGAAAAGTCAAAACGTGTTCGTTTGACTTTCTGGGCCACTTTTGAGCCATTTGAACTTTTAACTTATATTTCTATTTACCTGTCTAACCGTACCATGTTCAGTTGACTTTGCAGCTAGTGCATGCAAAATTAATAATTTGTCTTTTATCTGGTTTTTTTTCAGCCTTCGTTTCTCAACTTGGCTTTTGGTGCAGCTTTGGGGGTTTTCTTAGTGCTGGAAATTATTCGAGTAAATTCCTCTTGAAACTTGCTTTTGTTGTTGATATTCTTTTTTGTGTTATAATGTTATAGGTATGTAACAAAAAGTTACTGTGCAGGTATGGAGAATTTGGCCACTGGGACCAATTGTGCACCAGTTTATGAATGCCTTCACTGATCATCGTGATTCTGATCTTCTTATAGTCAGGTAATTATGTTATTTCCTTTCTGCCGAAAAAACTATAGTTATTTTTTACATAGCAAAGACTTAAAGAGCACGTGCTCATTTTTGTGCATCTTGCATTTTTCAGCCATTTTTCGCTTCTTTTGGGATGTGCATTGCCTATCTGGATGTCTTCCGGATTCAATGACCGTCCTTTAGCTCCTTTTGCTGGAATTCTAAGCCTTGGAATCGGAGATACGATGGTAAGAATACTATTATTTTGTATGTAAACTATAATGAAATGGGCAAATTACATAAAGCAACAAAATACTTGCAAAATGGTCCAATTTGGTAGTTATAATTTTTATGGACTAGTTTAGTAATTGAATATGCAATTATGAGCTACTTTGGTGATTTAAGTTTTTCTTTGCTCCTAGTTGGTAATTATATTTCAGTAAATAAAGCTTCTGTTATCCAATTTGGTAATTACTTACGTTCTTATACTGTATTACCAAAATAGGCCATCTAAAAGGACTTTAACTACCAAAATAAGACATTCACTTAATCAAATCATCTCAAAAGTACGTAGCATTATCGATTTATGATCTAACAGATATTTTAAATGTTTTATAGGCATCTATGGTTGGATACAAATATGGCGTTCTTCGGTGGAGTAAAACAGGCAGTGAGTATAACTTATTATGTTTGGTAATTATGTTTCCCTTCATCTCCAACTAATAATTTTATGTTTTTCTTTCAGAGAAAACTGTTGAAGGAACTGCTGCTGGCATAACTTCGGTCCTGGCTGCTTGTTCTGCCTTACTTCCACTCTTGGCTGCCACCGGACACATGTTCACCCAGGTATATCTCTATCTATATATATTTGGTATATCTGGTTTGATTAACTTGATGTCTTGTTATCACTTCTTTCTTTCTTTTTTTTTTTTCTTTTTTTTTTTTTTTTTTTTTTTTTTTTTTTTTTTTTTTTTTTTTTTTTTTTTTTTTTTTTTTTTAACTAACTGATGCGCTAAGTTCAATTACAAAAAAACTGAAGTGTAAATTGCCAAAAAAGTAACTAAGAATACCAAATTTGCCAATCTGATGTATGAGTCATTTCTCGTTCATTAAAAGGGGTGGAAGTTCAACTCTCAAATATCAAAATAAAATTTGGTAAAATTGAACAAATTGCAATAAAAAACACTGGGCCCATTTGGACCGCCATTAGGTCCACTTAGTATTTATTCAGATGAATTTAACCAAAATCAACTCATAAAGTAAATGGGTCGAAGTTGCCATCTTTAATCACGGATGTTTCTGAAATACAAAGTTATGTTTTGATTTGCAGCACTGGTTGTCTCTTCTGTTGGCCGTCACCGTGAGTGGTTTGCTAGAGGCATACACAGCACAACTTGATAACGCCTTCATACCCCTTGTTTTCTACAGTCTTCTCTGCCTGTAAATAATACTAACAAGTAATAGTATTAGGAAGAATAGATAACCCCTTTTTGTAATGTTGAGTTTTATACATAAATGAATAGAAGTAGCAGATTAGCGCTCTAATATTGAAAAACTGCACATTCTTTCAATGACCAAAGAAATCATATACAATAATACAGAGTAATTTTTTTGTTACATGTCAACTGATATGCCCTGCATTATAGAACTATGAACATTGTTTATTTGAAGGCATAATGCGTTCTAATCAAGAACCTTATGAGAAACTCGTGTATATAAATGTTTACCTCATATTTTTATTTGTTTGGTCTGATTTTTAGTAATATTGACAAATTCTCATATGAGATTGTCAACTGTCCCTTTCAATTCTTTATTTAACCGTATGATGAATGGTCTGAGTTATTACTCATAAGATCTAGACTTCATAATATCATTTAGCTATCATCATCGTTTTTAATACCTTGTTTTTCTTGTGGTCTCTTCTTCTGAAAAAGATATGATGTTAACCTTACGAAAGTAGTCCAATTTTAACATTTCAAGTAGGGACAGATAGATTATTCAACCATCGTAAAGCAATGCGCCTGGACCAACTAGAGAACCTTGATTCATTCATCAACCAATTGTAAAAACGATTGCGACTAGACTCATCAAAGGAAGTCGACAGTAATATCTTTTTCTCAAATTTCCCATAAATGCGTTACAACAACGTTAATGTGGAAATATCTGCATCAGGTATTCATTTTTTCAATATTTCTTGGTACAATATTTGATTTCTAGTGCTGTCGACTTAAAATATTCGTACTCATTTCGATATTTGATTAATTTATATGTGAAAATTGCCTCTAATCCCTTAATCACCTTGTTTGATACATACTTCCTAGCCAAGAACAAAGTTTAAGATATCACTACCTTACTCTAATAGCCAAACAAAATCGTTACAGAAAACATAAGCTGATTATATCACTTTTTAACGTTAACCATAGTTAATAAAATTGACAAAACAAGAAGACAGTTCTGACTTGCCTTGTCTACCAGTAACTCGACACAAACAAAATAAACAGTAAATAAAAAATATGATATCGATCAATCCTAATCAGTCACACTTACTACCCTCTGGCATTTTGGGACCTTGTGATGCACTTTTTCAGTCCAGGTCTTATTGAGTTATTGTACTAGCAGTACCCACACCCCCTTATTTATTAAAGGTACAACTTAACAAAACTAACGTACAACTAATCAGTTGTAATCCCCGTTCTAGTTGTAACCGGTTGGTGAAGGTTCACATGCGGGTTGGGTTCGCACAACCAAACCGGAACACGGCTTGTTTAAGTAATCAAGTGACACATGGACAATCCTAGCCCGCCATGTAACCGGAAAACTAAACATTTAACCTGTTTATTTAAACGGGTTGGAGGGTCAACCCTTTTCACCCGGTATAAATATAAAATTCATATGAAATTTGTTGATGGGTTGATCCATTTAACCTATACACATCCTGAACATGACCTGTTTAGGTGGGTCAACCCTAACATGATCCCAAACTCATTTAACCCAACCTAACTTGTTTATTTTTGTGTCGGTTTTGGGTCATGTTGGTACGATGCCACTCCTAGTTCAACTGTTTTAAGGTTATCCCGCCTTTTCAAGAGAATTTTTGTCTTTTTATATTGAGGGGGAGATTATAACAAACGCGTTCATTAATGACCTATTATAACTTTGGTGTCGATACCACGTTCTGAAAATAATAATAGTGTATTGTGATTGTCATGGGGTGTTGCTTAGGCCCAGCTGCCTTGAACTTTTTGGCCATCTCAATTCTCAAGGTCCCATACACCTGAGAAATTTCAGGGTGTGTTGTCTGTCATTCAAAAAGCATTGATTCTATAAGATAAGATCGATTTGATTTCATAATTTTAAAGATTTGGAACTATTATAAGGAAGTGTCAACTGCATAAGGGGTGTTTTGACATCGCATATTAGAAGTACATATCTTGTGAAACTAATTCTAAAGATATGATTATTTGGAGATTAAATAACTAGATGCATGTAGGACAAGTATGGTTCTGATTATGAGATTATTTGAGTGTCATTACACATGTAAAATTTTAGATAGTCAAATTTCCAAACACTCAAGCAATCATTATCTAAAAGTAAATTGCAAAAACCATCCATGTGGTTTGGTCAAACTGCAAGCGCAGTGCCTACAAATTCGTAAGTGAAGGCATAATCTCTATGGGGAACTTAGGTGTTCAATATTCATCAATGGTATGACAACGTATAAACGTTAAAAGTGCAACCACATTCCTACTAGGGACAATTACACACCAAAGTTCCCCACAAAGACTGCGCTTACACTTTCCAGGTTGTAGGACTGCACCTACGATTTAGCCATATAAGATGAACTGTTTTTGCGGTTTACTCATTATCTTATATATCACAGCTCCAACTGTAAAACACATCCAAACAATGTCTTTTTGCAGCCCATTTTGAAATAGCTGATTAAGTGTATTCTGATCATTTCTTACCACATAATTATAATAAGCACATTGATATTAAAATTATTGGTATGATTCATTTTGGTAGAACTCATGTCATCTATTTGCAATAATATCATATCCATAGCGGCGCAGCTTGTTGCTCGTTTGCCTTGCACCTCTATGTAAATCGAAAGAATTAATATAACAACAAAAAAATAATAATAATAAAATTAAAAAAAAAAAAAAAAAAAAAAAAAAAAAAAAAAAAAAAAAAAAAAAAAAAAAAAAAAAAAAAGGGTAACAATTATATTGAAGAATACCCTTTAAGATATGCGGATGGTCGTTTATACAAGTAGTATACAACATCGTATATCCACTAAAACCAAAGTTATGTCCGTATGAAGTTTGTGTCACTTTCATACATGTAACATGTTTGTTGCATAAACTACTTCCAACAAGTTGTTCAGTCTACTATGCATCAATAATATGCACGTTCTTATTGTCGTGTAACTGTTAACTATATATACGGACACATACATATACGCATACATAGGTATCTCCATCTATACACATTATATGATAAGTCATTCAATATTTGTCAATAAAGTAGGCATGAGGTGACTTTGCCTTAATAGGGGCCCTGATGATCAAAGCCTCGATCCTCATTCACATGCGAGTGCTCACATTAACCTCTCTACCTCTCGCTTTCTCTCGTAGTCTAGTGGTGTATATAAGGGTAAATGACGAGGAAGCACATTGCAAATTATCAAGTTTAAAGTATTTGATATAGAAAACATAGAAAACTAGAATGGCAAAAGTGAGAGGTAGTAATAGTGGTAAGAAAAACAATGGCATTTTGAAGCTTAAGCTAGTTGTGGAGAAATTGCAAAAGGGTCTATTCTTGGCCAAGAAAAGGAGAGAGTCCTTCTCTAGCCAAGAAATGGTCCCAAAAGACGTGAAAGAAGGTCACTTTGCGGTGATAGCATCCGATGATTATGTAGAAAGGAGATTTGTTGTGCCTATGACATGCCTTCAACATCCTACTTTTCTAAGACTCTTGGAGAGAGCCGCAGAAGAGTATGGGTTCGACCATGAAGGTGCTCTTATGTTACCTTGTAGGCCGAGTGAGCTAGAGTGGATGCTAGAGGAGCAAATAGGGTCTCAAGATGGTGAAGAATGGCGTTCATATCATAACATGGTGGAAAGTTGCTAATATTATGACAAAATTTATTTATTTTTCTAAATGTTGGTTGTTTGCACGTCGATATGTAAACCCTTGACAAATGAAGTTAAAAGGGTTTTTGGTGCAATAAATCCATTTGGTTAATCATTTACATGTAGTATCTGTTCTCGTCAGTTTATGTTGATTAAGAATGACAATTTATGGTCATTAAGTAATATAATTATGAGATCAAGTACATCTTTCTTGATGATATGCTTAAGTTTGTCAGATCACAAAATGCAACTACCTTTTTACAACTCCTCGTCTTAAGAATTAAACCTAAGATTATATGTTTCGCAACTTGGCTATATAAGCACGAACAATATTATGTTTGCCAAAATATACTGCGTGTTAAATGTAAAAGGTAACTAAAAAGTACAATAATGTTATACTTTGTGCCAATGGATAGTTGAAATGAAGAAAAGTTAGCAATGTTTTTCAGTATTTACCGGTTATATTAACCATCTAATAACTTCACACTATTGAAAGTTTAATAAAAGTTGAAGGTCGCGTGCATGCGTATCAACAATATGAATATATGATTGTCATCTTGAAGACTAAATCCTGAATATACATCATAGCATATTGATCTGATGTCGAAACTATTCATCCAAACATTCACATAGTTTACATGATACATAATACAGTATAGTTTTTGTGGTGGTGTCTGTTTATGTTTGTTTTGGCTCTTATATTGAGACTAAACCACAAAACTCTCAAAATCATTTTATTAGTTTAGTGTGGACAAAGCTTTCCAAATTCCAAACATAATGTTTGGTTCATCTCCTTGTTTACTTTCTTATAATTCTCACATAAAGGTTAGGCTCGAAGCACATCTATAAATAACCGGTGTGACCAAGGTTTCTTTTTGCAAACGGCGATGAAGAAAAGGACTGTCTAACATCTGTTGTTAAAAGGGCATATGCTCAATCATTAACGAAAAAGGGCATATCCCAAAAGGCATTAGTACATGATTGATTGAACTAAAACGGCCAAATGTTGTACGGTATAGACAGTTGTTTCTAGTTTATATGAAGTACTCGAGGTACAACTCGCAAAGCGTAGAAGAAAGCGACTGTTCGGAAATAAAGCACAAAGAAAAGTGTTGTTGATTGCCGGTGGCTTCTATTCTGTGCTGGTTTGGGGCCTGATGGTTTGCACTTTTTACATATTTTGCTGAACCAGGGACCCAGTGTGGGCTTAAACCTCATTGCTAATAAATGACACCCAACCAAAACTGCAAAGATAGCATCTTTCTTGGCTAATATTTTCTCATACTTTTTGCGACTCTGATAAATAACTTTGGCCACACAGTAACTCAGGTGCTGTCTCTTAAACAGTCAAAATAGCCGCAGGTATCAAAACTAAGAAACAAGATATATGATGAATGCCGTTAGCCTGATATTAATGCACGCTACAATTTGCCTTGAAATGAAATGATGAACAATTGTTGTAAACACGTATCAAAGATATAATTCATTATTACTTTCCAAGGTCAGTCCAAATACTGGCCAAAATCTAGGCAATATGACCGACCTGACTCCACACACATTAAAGCATCTAGATAACACTTGGAGAATACATCGTCATACATTTTACAATCTTTAAAGAAAGATGATATATATTACTAAATCGGACTGCAAACGCAGGAGAGGCAATGGTAAGTGATTAAAGTCCCCCAAAGTCGCAAAGAATATCTGTATTTTTCTTTCTTGTGTTTGCTCCTTTTTCAGCTTTTGGGGGTCTGTTTTAGCCACCTGGCCGATCCCGACCCAACTTAACCATGTATAATATGGAGACTATGATGACATTGGTCTAATGCCTTAATCGAATAGACCAGACTTACTCCTCAAATGCTCCTTGAAAGCCATAATATCACCATCCCAACGAGTCACAGCTTGATTCTCACACACCCAAATCTCATGAGCTACTTGGTTTATAAGCCTAAAGTCATGGCTAACAAGCACCAAACCACCATCCCAGTCATTCAAAGCATCAGCTAACGAGTCGATAGTCTCAATATCTAAATGGTTAGTTGGCTCATCCAAAAGCAATATATGTGGTTGCCTATAAGCTAACCATGCAAATATCACACGGCTCCTTTGACCATCTGAAAGATTCTTCATTGGCATCACTTGTGCTTTCCCGGTCAGACCAAACCGCCCGATAGCTGCCCTCATTCTTTCCTCCTCATTTCCTGGATACTCGGTCATCATATAAGTCAAAGCCGACATTTCAAGGTCAAGCTTTTCCGCCAAGTGCTGATGAAATTGAGCAATCCTTAAGTGGTTATGCCGTCTCACCATACCATCAAGGGGGACTAACTCACCCGTCATGAGTTTCAACAAAGTACTCTTACCAGCCCCATTGGGTCCCACCAATGCGACACGAGAGTCAAGGTGAACCCCAAAGTCAAGTTTCTTGTAAATAAGGTTATCTGGTGTGTAACCAAATGAAACTTCAACAAACTGTAGGACAGGTGGCGGAAGCTTACCCACGTCAGTAAACCGGAAAACGAGTACCTTGTCTCGTGTCACCTTTTCTGTAAGACCACCACGTTCCATTTTGGCTAGGGTCTTCTCCTTACTCTGAGCTTGACGGGCGAGCTTAGCAGACCCGTGTCCAAACCTAGCAATGTACTCTTTCATTGACGCTATTTGATCTTGCTCCCATTTGTATTGTTTCATTTGATTCTCTTCTAGTTCGGATCGGGTTTGAACGTATTGGTCAAAATTCCCTGTGTAGAACTTCAGTTTCTTGTTTTGCATATGGATTATGTTGGTGCATACACCGTTAAGGAAGTCCTGAGAGTGTGAGACCACAACAAGTATGCGTTCAAACTTTTTAAGGGTTTCCTCCAGCCAGACACAAGCTTCTAGATCTGCATTGAATGGTTCGACTTGGGTTATAATGGATCTCGAATGCGCAAAGTTAAATAAAAAACCAGCTTGGAAAGGATGGCATTTTAAATGCATATAACCTCCTAAATCTTTTTTTGTTTCAAACAAAGTAGATTGTTTTACAACCAATAATAACTTACCAAGATGATTTGTGGGTTCATCAAGCAACAAGATAGTGGGGTTCATGAAGAGAGCACGTGCCAAAGCAATCCGCATTCTCCATCCACCAGAGAAGTCTCGTGTTTTCTTTTCTTGCATTTTTTTGTTAAAACCAAGACCGTTCAGAATCTCAGCAGCACGCTTCTCAGCAGTAGATGCATCCATAGCTTCCAAACGTTCATAAACTCTCTCGAGAGCTTCTCCACCGCCATCATCCTAATTCCAAATGAGAAAGTAAATGTTATCTAAGCCTTGTGCAGTAGAAACAATCAGTACTAACTAAATTGTATCTCTAGTACACAGCTAGAGTTGGTAAGTTCGAACCATTTTGGTTGATCTTCTTGTGAATTTTTCTAACGGGTCAAATGGTTCCAAAAAAGCTAAAAGGTCAAGGGTCAAATGGGTTGAACACTGCTTAAAGTCTGTATTTTAAGCGTTTACTCAAAGACAGAGATTTTCATTGTAATAATATTTTGTTTTATTCATAACTGACACAGTATACTTATTTATAACAGATGGACAAACATGGTCTTTTTGTACCCGCACCCCTTTTGACCCGTTAACTGACTAACAAATTTCCACCTCTAAAACACCCTTTAAATACTTTGAATGATCAGTGTCAGATTGCTTACCTGTCCAATCAAACGTTCAGCTTCTTCCTCTAACTTCAGCCTCTCTTCATCACAATTCATCACGGCCTCAAGTGATGACATATCAGAAGCTTCTATCTCTCTGGTCAGATGGAATATATCCATGTGCTCAGGGATGGGAAGCTCACGTTGTCCAATTGAAGTAAGAAGAGTAGATTTACCACAGCCATTCAACCCGAGTAAACCATATCGTCTAAAAGGTAGAAAAATGAAAAAAAGGATTAAATTACAAAAACAATTATCAGCCCGTATGTGCAAACAAAAGTGATATGCATCAACTCGATGTGAATGATACAAACCTCCCATAGTTGAGCTCCAGCTCAGAATCAACAATAAGATCATGCCCGTGAAATGTAAGTGATAAAGACTCTATCTGCAATCATAAACTTGAAGTTAGAATATTCATCCATGTTATGAATATGGTCAAGTAATTTTCAGGAGTCCACCAGATACTTGCAAAATTATGTGAAACATACGGCTATGCTCTATATAAAGGAGGCGATAATTCATGGAAATACTTCTTATAGCGACCTTGAACAGATTTGAGATATTCAGAAAAAGGTTAATAAAGAAACAGGTAATGTTGACAGCAAAACACCCTGATAACATACCTATCTGACTAGCATTCGCCTAGGTGCCACCACAGCATCCAGCATATGCTATTCTTAACATTGAAAACAATCAAGTATCAACCAATCAACCAAAGAAGAAAATAAAATTAGGAATATGCAATACTATCAACATGAGTATGACTATAAGTGCCGAAAACTTATGGTGTGAAATGAGATATCGACCCGTGAACTTCAAAACATATTGTTGAGTTTTGCTTTTTAGTCCCTTAGTAAGTCAACTATAAGTACTCATATTTAGCAGCTAAAAGAGAACGAGATTCGACAAAAGCCTAAACAATATCCACCGCATTTAGACACAATGTTTTACAGAAATGACAACATTGGCATATCTTTCCATCACAGCTTCATAATATTGCAAATAAAGATATCCCACATCAATACTAAAGATCTTTAAGGTAAATAAATCCACAATGTTACCAAAATTATATGCAACATCAGGTAGAAGGTAATCGAAAGATAGGGTAACTAATCGACATTGAATGCATAGAAAGGAATTGGTCACACAGACAGACCGCATGAAATAGCTGTGGTCACTTTCGCAGCGGTTTTAGCTAACACAGGAAGTCTCCTCTCGCCTAATTTTTAGACTGTATCGTGCCCTATGAGTAGTATAACCTCTTTTAAGAACAAGACGAACAGAAATGGATACACAATTTTGACAGGAAACTAAGTGCCAATGAGATTTTTAAGCGTCCAGAAAACAGGACATTTGATGAGTAAAACGACTCATAAGGAACTATAATCTCTTGCTGGTATAAACTTTATGCTATAAACGCCAGAAAAACATTTCACATGAAAGATTATCATCTGTTCACATAAGTCTAACACATGAAACATCAACTATTTATCAGGCTTATACAAACATCACATGGTATAACCTTTTGTTATTGAGAACGAAGAGATTGTTCATTCCAAACTTTACACTCAATGGTCCTCAGAACACAAAATGGCAAGATTAGATGGTCTAAATAGATTAAAGCACCGTGACATATTCAAGGGGGGCAAATTATCTGCTTATTGTGTTTTAAGATATACAATACTGAAAACACCTATTTTTAGTACTTATCTATACATATTATCACTCGTGTCAAAACGTCATAGGACTAGCACTCTCGATAATATAGAATTACAAAAACATTTATGTTCTTAGCAACCTAATTACAAATCGAATGAGCGTTTCCCTATTCAGGTTACCCCGAGAAGAACGAGTTTGATGTACGTGGCCTAACCATGGTATCCCTGTGGCAGTTTCCGACCCTTTCCCTAGCCACCCCAAAAGTGTACCTTTAAACATGAAACCCCTTGTGAGAAGATCAAAGTGCTTAACCATTAGGCCAGTTTGGGATGGTTTCTGAGCAAGCTAATTATCAAACCTCACAATACTACCTATATCTTTCATTTCTACCAAACAAATAAACAAAACACATCAATAACCACACAAACCACCACCAACTGATCTAGTGGTAAGTCACTTGACCTCCTCACAAGAGGTCAAGGGTTCAAACCTCACTAGTTCGGTAGTTCCCCTTTTAAGGACGGCCAGGGAAGGGTCGGAAATGGTCACAAGCCATCTCAGGCATAACATGAATAGGAAAAACCTCATCCGTTTCACATAGGGGCGGACCCATGATTGTAAATCATCGGGTGCACAACTTTCTTACGAGTTACGAGTATAAAAAAAAATAAAAATAAACTAAAAGGTACGATTTTATTAAAACTAGTAAACAAATTAAGAAGACATGTATCTCTAACTAAACAAGGTATTTATACGACACAAAATTTCGAAACCAGGTTCATTTCCAAAAAACCGAGATTTTTAACGAAAATTTATACTAGACGACAAACATCCACCGGATTCCCATAAACCCCTGGAACCCTAGGTCCGCCCTAATACCCACACAAACAAACATAATCATCAAATATATCATACAGTAATATATCAAGTATACTCACCCTAATATCTCTAGACAAAGGATGAGAACAAAGCACCCCAGTACAAGTCCTATCAGATATCACAAGCCCCTCCATCCCATGCTCCACTTTCTCCACCGTTTCGTTTCGAGCCACCGCCTTCTTCGCAGCAGCAGCAGCAGCCTTCCCTCCTCTCTTAGCAGCAGCTGCAGCCTTTTTTTGAGCTGCCTTCTTCTTGCTAGCCTCAGAAACCATCTTAAAAAACAACAACAATGATCTGGAATATTATAGAGTTTAGTTTGGTTTGGTTTGGTGTATTTAAAGTTGACGAAATGTTTTTGTGTGTTGTTGTTGTATATGTAGTGTGTGAAAGACAAAGTGACATGTGTCGTATGATTTATGGGTTAAAAAAACATTTCCTTTTTTCTTAAATAGTGTGATCAATTACACCGATGGTCCTTAAATTCCGCCCGATTCTCGAATATAGTCCCGAATTCTAAAAGATCGCAATTATAGTCCCAACATTTTATGTTAATTGCGCGCCTGTTCTTTTTTTTGCTAACGCTCGTTAGCTGCAAGGGACTTTGTGTCTTTTCGTCGTTTCTTGTCCATACACCTTAATTACGTTGTTAGTCTCTGAACTTTCCTATTATAGTCCCAACCCAGTGGCGAATACAGGATTTTAGATCACGTGTGGCACGATTTTCGGATCTATTCGCTTCGCGAATAGTTCTTAATTTAGTTTTCCATAGGTAAAACTAAGTTTTAACATAGTATAGAAATAATAATAACATATGAATCATATATAAAAAGGAAAATGCGCGACATTTTTATTAACTGCCGCTTTTTGCAAAATCAAACTTAAATAAAGTTTCTAAAACTGCATGACAAATCCGAAGTCCCTTTTAATCCTTTTATGGCCCTACCCACTAAATCCCTAAATGACGAATAAAATAATAAGCTAAAGGACAAATCATTATTTTAGTGTAGCATCTTCTTCCACCTCCCCCTTCTTCATCCTTTTTCTTTCTTTTTAACAACAAAACCAGAAACTTTTTACAAACAGGTGTAGCACACTTCGTAAAACAAAAAATTTCAGACTAAAAGTACAATTAGTCGCTTGAAACCGTATGTGGCACGTGCCACACGTGGCTTACACATAGCTCCGCCCCTGTCCCAACCTCTCTTCTTTATGTTCGAAACGTCTTTGTTACATAAATAATTTATTTATTACCTCATTATTTAATCTAGGACTAAGACCAAAAGAATAATGCTCAATTATAATGATTTAACACCAAAATTTTAATTTGTACCATAAACAATGGTAGGATTAATGTTCCATTATCACATTAGTTATTGCTCAAATTATAATGATTTAACACCAAAATTTTAATTTGTACCATAAACAATGGTAGGATTAATGTTCCATTATCACATTAGTTATTGCTCAAATACGGAAACCATGACATGAAATATGAAAACAAATAATCTTAATAATTGGTTTACAGTATATGAACAAAAGTACACACATAAAAGCATTAAAAAATATAAATAATCACTAGATGGGACAATTTGACCAAAAGAAAGTAAGCAATGGGCCAAACTTTCTTCTATCGGCTGGGTTGATTGGAGGAGGCTTGACACCCGCTAACCCCCTACTAGCTCCGTCTCGGTGTATAACTTTTGTCTTTAACCGATTTATGTAACTAAATAAAGTTGTCACTTTTTTCACTCACTGCTCCCTTTTCATGAAAAAACAACAATAAAATAATTTTGTTAGACCGAGTGTAATAGTGGTGTGTTAGTCTTATTCTCATGTTATATGAGTGTTACATTATTTGTTTTATTACTTTTACTTCAGTGATTGTACTATCTTTTTTTTATTTTTTATTTTTTTTACTATTTACCTACATTTATACTTAAATACGAAAATTCTCACAATGCGCTTAAACATGCGCACACTTAAAGTTTAGTTTGGTTTGATGATGCAGATCACTGAACCTTTTTTCTCTATCTCATCACAATGACTCTAAAAGTATGACAATAAATGGCTCCAAAATTACACCCGACCAAACTGTTCTAAAGCCACAACCAAAAAATAAAACTACAAAGGACCTTAATATCTACGATTTTGAAAATCTACCAATTGAAAGTACAAATTCCACCAACCAAACCCAGGTATAATGCATGAATACTTAAAGCAGTCACCTGGTAACAAGTATGAAAACGGGTGAAAAAAACCCGACCATAAGCCTAAACTTAAATGAAACCTTCGAAATCTCATATCAAACACTTCAGACCACACAAGCTATGCACTACGATGCAACTACTTACCATTTTTCTTGAAATTTATAGTTTGTGGAGTTATTTTTTCATACGCTTTATGGCAACTTTATATGCCACAACAAAACAAAACAATACAAAAACAAGCCCACTAGCCCATGCAACAAACTAAATAATGATAATTTTGGGTACAGCTATTGGACCATTATTGCATCTATATTAAAGGAGAGGTGATTTGCACACTCCACTAATTGATGTGGACACTCAAAAGTATTGTGTATTGACATATATATCATTACATTATTTGTACTCATGTTCACCCATGCAAGGGTATAAACGTCAAGATATAATATTTTTGAGTGTCCCAAGCAATTAATTGAGTGTCCAAATCACTTCTCATATTAAAGCGTAAAAAGTATGTCAAGAGAAGTAAAGAGGCAATGCTAAGCTGCTAGCATAAGCACTAAGTAGATGCTAGCGATGAAAATTAGGCATGCAAGGATATATTTATGAGTTCTTATACATTGAGTTCAAAATTCTTACACAGGTGAATTATGTCATTATACTTCACGAATTAGATGAACTTACAAGTAAACCATTAATTAGGCGTTAGCCGTAATGACTAGGATATAAAGATTGCAAATACGGAGTAACCTTGTAGAAAATAAAATATCACCCCATGTCATGTCACACTTTGGATGAACTAATGAACATACATTTCGACAATGAGTGTACTTGAAAGGACTTGAGGACCAACAACAATTGTTTCTTATGCAATTAATTGTATTGAGCAATATATAGTACGGCTTAGTGTAATGGTTACTCATGTATCATCGAGGAGATGACCTTTCACATTAGCTTTCTCTTTATAAGACAACCTCATCATGTATTTGTGGCCAATTCATCCTCTTACCAACAAAAATATAAAGATTTGCATGGACGAACTCACATGGGAACCGGGTGTGTCACACCTGATTTTAGGTCACAAAGTATAAATTTTTTTTATAAAAGATGTTTTTTCTGACCACGTGCAACCTTAAATTATTCTTTATAAGACAACTTTAGTACTAATCCATTAAAAAAAACTTTAGTCTAATAATTATAAAAAAAATAATTGTGCAACAGTATCTCAAATATTCTAGCCTTCTAGGTCCTACTACTGTGAGATTTGTAGAACAAAAATTAGGAGGTTATATCATTTTTCATGGTAGATGTAACATTGATAATGTGATAGAAATATAAAGTAAAAAAGTAAGAAAAGAAGCAGGAGCAGGTCCGCAGGAAAAAGAGAGAATATTGGCAGAAATTTGTAAACGAAAGGGGCCAGCCTGTAGTATAGTACTCTGGTATTATGTTAAGAGATGTATTTACGATTATAGCCTCAAATAATAAAACGTGAATGCATGAATAAAATATGTATTTGGTAGACTGAAATTTATACACTTAACTAGTGACTTACATATGTTTTTACTAAATCATAATGTTACCACTTACCACACAAGCATGGTCGATTGGTTGAACACTAAACAAATAAGTCCATCATCAAAGGCATGGTCTATAAGCCCTTATGTGAGTTAATTATGTCAAATAATATATCACTAAAACAAGCTTTTGTACACAATACAAAATAATGTACGTAAGTCACATATTATAAGAATTAAGCTTGTGTACACGTAGAAAAAAAAAAGCAAGTTGTTCATTAAAAGGTACGCACACTGTAAAATGTCAATTTGAATGTCTTTTGGTGATCTAGTACATACAGTACGTAGTAAAGTGTCCAGTGTCCTCAATGTTAGGTCATCAATGTCCGAATGTCACAATAAAGATTATGGTTTAAACCTTGTTGGTGGTCTAGTAGTAAAGTTAGTAGTAAGGTGTTCAAAAACCGCTATAGCAGTCTCCGTTAGGCCGCGCACATCAGATTCCAAAAGACTCGGTTTCTTTGTATAAATCTGAATCAATGACGGAACCATAACACAATGTTACTAAGTGCATTTAAGAAAAAACTAAACAACGCTAGATAGGGCTGAGCATAACGGACCACAGACCGGATAGACCGGATCGGATCGAATCTATTTTGGTCCGGTCTTCGGTCCACACTTTACCTCATATTCGGTCCTCGGTCCGGTCCGGTCCGTTCTTACGTATGACCGGCCATTATGCCTTTTTTGACCGGACCGGACCGAACGCATTCGGTCCGGCCCTCGGTCCGGGGTTTTAGCTAAATTGGTCTCGGTCCGGTCTAGTTTTTTCGGTCCGGTCCGGGTTTTAGACCATGATCAGCCCTAACACTAGAGATACAATTTTTTGGACTCGATGCATATAGAAAATACAAAAAAGAAATTAAAAAAAATAACATGGTGCCGCAATAACTACAAGAAGTGTTCCGTAAATATTTATGACCACCCAGGTTCCGTCAAAAGACTAGACATAATCTATTGAGAAAATTCTTAAAAATGTACAAAATCCTTTTTGTGGTTCACAATGTGGTCATCTCCAAAACCCTCTTTCAAATTTGGTCATGTGTAATTGTGCGATTACGCGACTCGATTCAGTACTCGACATATGTCATGTATTGGTTGGAGTCACATGGTCCGACATGACCCTGCGGCTATACGTGATATGTGACACGTGTCGAGCATTGGCTGAAGTCGCGTAGTCATACAATCGAATATGATCAAAATTAGAAGAGGTCCTTAAATGAGATGACATTACGGATTTTTTATTTTTTATTTTTTTATTATTTTTTTTTTTTATTAAAGAATTTTCTTAATCCCATTACCATATCGATTTGTGCAAAGTATTTTTTTTAACTTTCTTTTAGTGGGAAAGAAGGGAATGACACGTAGCATGCATGTGATAGTGTTGACACCACTTTATAGTCCAGCTAATACAACTATTGTTTGTGGCTGCGACTGTGAGAAGTAAAGAGTAGCTAGTAGCTAGCCACCCAAACAATAAAAGTGACATCGCCACCACCCGTAATCATCTTCAGAATCTCATGCGTAGCCATACACTTGATCCCATTTTTGATCCAAAGTTATACTTTATTTAGATTCTCCTAGCACAAGGGTTTTGTATATAAATCTCACAAGAGGTTCAAATTCATCATGGCACACAAGTTAGTACAAGTAAATTGTTAGTTGTTACTTATGTCTGATATTCAATTAATGGCGGGCACAAAACCAAAAATTATAATGCTCATTTTCTAAAATTAAAGAAAACTTGTAACAAACTCTTTTGTGATAGCGTGCATTTCTAAAAAATCAATGTTTTTGACAGACTTACACAGCACACAAGATAAGTTCATGTAGTTAACACACACATGACACATTCAAGAATCCTATATGGTCAGTGTTATCACACTCGGTTTATAAAGGTAAAATCACAGGGTATACGAATGATCATTGATTATAAGTTACGTTATATATATTATATAGTGTCCCGTTATATATAGTGTCAAAGACATTTTTTCTCAACTATCGTTCAACATATATTCCTTTGTTAAGTTATGATTATGACCATTGGTCATCCTTTTTATCAAGGTACAGTTAGTGTTGGTGATAAAAAGAATGGCAAATAGTCACGACAAAAACATAACACAAGGATATATGTTGAAGCCTGCTTTATTGTTTGAGCTCATTTATGTAGTGTTATACGTACCAATATATTTATAGATGTGGTTTAGGCTTGTCAACCTGATCGAATTTTGGTGTGAAAGCTTGTGCTCGTGCTCGTTAATTAAATGAACCCCAAACGATGATCAGACTTAGGCCTCGACTTATTTCGAACTTGTATCGCCTTGATCCGACTAAATCACGAACGGCTTGGCTCATTTATACCCTACTCTACGTATTAATTAACACTTTAAATGAAAAGAAGTGGTAATTCATCTCATACTCTCGTCACTTCTTCTTATTTTTGTTTACTCATTGACAAACTTTATATGTTTGAGTTGTTTAATTTGCATGGTTTACAAACATGAATGAGGCTCACATGGAGAATTGACTTTAGAAGAATATTTATGCGAACTGCAAACTTCCGGATCTTTAAACTAGTATCAATATTTATTTATATTTATTATTTAGCAATCAGTGTTATGATGCCTTACTTAGTTCAATAAGTTATTTTATTTTATGTTGCATGCAAACCAATGATTTTTTATGAACATACAAGTTACTTACTTACTTGTAACAAGTATATGTAGATTATTTCAATTATTTGTTACTATTAACTTGGGTACAAATGATAGAATACGAATTGTTTAAAGGAATTTCTCATGCTTTATCACTTATAATAAATCTATATTCTCTAGTAAACTAGAAGAACAAGAACAATTGTCATAACACTAATAATTTTTTTTTTTTTTTCCCCAACAAGTTAATAAAGGAAATCTTGATTATGTAGATAGAATAATATGCATATCACAAAAGATTTGTTAGTGTTTTTATAATATGATGCTAACTTGATAATTATTAGAAATACTCCGTAATATATTAGCAATTATTGTATAAACTCTTACAAAGAAGATGCTTATATAAGGAATATGATACTCAATTCCAAATACATATATCAAATAAAGTACTTTGCCATTTTGCCTATTTGAATAACAACTTGTTCAAACATAAAAGATAAAAAAATAATAATAACAACCAAGCTATAGGGTAATGGAGTAATAATGCGATCGTTTCATTTGTCGAAAAACGTATATCACTATATAAATCTAAATTATCCTACATCATGTTTATTACTCGTATAAGGATACTTTTTGTTTCACAAAAATTAATGTTTTTTTCCCAAAAATGTCATAGCGTATATAATGAGGTGTCTATATCATATTTATCAATGCGTATTGCGTAACATAACTACAGACTACAGTCACTTTTGAAGAGAAACGCATTTGACCGAGATGTATATAGGACAAAACAATATTTATGGCGAAAGTTTGAAATTTAAAATTTTACGTAGTTCCCCATCGTAGAAACAACGACTTGCTGGAATTGGATAAAGCGTGACCCACTATTCTAGTCTTTCGCTCACCGTTGTAGAAAAAACATTACTCAAATTTAATACTAGTACTTCGTAATGTTCTAGAAAAGTGATCAGTAAAGTTTTCTTAGTTTATTTTTTTTTTAATTATTTATTTATTATTATTTTTTTGAGAAATGATACATGGAACTAATTGTGGACCTAATTATGGACCTAAAAGTATGTGGCATGATCCTGATGGGTTGTAAAATAAGTGGGTCCCTGTCTGTAGCCATCAGGATGATGTCACGTGTTTTTAGGTCCATAATTAGGTCCACGATTAGGTCCATGTATCATTTCTCTATTTTTTTCTAAGGCAAAAATGGATTTTATTAAACAATAGAGCCATACAAGTCTTCGAGAGGGGGAACCGAATAGAAACATACAATAGTCATAAATATAAACCCAACTACCCAAGAACCGTAAAGACGAGGACATAAATAAGAAGATAGCACCATATGGAACTAATACAGACACAACAAAGGCTCTTACTTAATAGCATCCGCAATCACCTTCGGATTATTAACCCATCTACTTTAATCGAAACCAATAAGCTTACATCGGTTTGAGATCCATAAAAGAGATAGAATTTGTTTTTGAGGAAAATTTTCTTCGCTTCTGTTCTTTCGCTTGCACTCATTCAATGCGTGAACAACTTTATTTCCCCATCTCCAAATAGCTCATATAGTAACGAGACATACACCGTGAAAGATCTTTGAAACTTTCATGTTTTCGCCCTAAAACATGAGATTGTCATTGCCAATATTAACAACACTGTTAATCACCAGAGCTTGGATATCCCACCAGTCATACCACTTGGACCACACGGTTTTAATTTTGGGAAATTTAAACAGTGTGTGGTCAATGTCTTCCACCTCTACCTCACATAAAAAGCAAAGCAGAGAGTGTACGTCAGTGTTTTTTCTATCAAGATTTGAGATATGAGATCCTATCAATGATAACACGCCAATTAAAGATATTAACTTTACGAAGACCCAACTATTCAAACTAAAAGAGCAACCTAAACACCTAGACGAGGAGTTGTTGTTTGACAATCCTTTAAGAAAGGGTGTTAACAGAAAAGGTACCATTCACATTTAAAGATCATTTCCATCCATCAGTTTCGCTCGGAACAAGAGAGAGGCCATTAATAATAGAAAGCAATCTATCAAGCTCACTAGCCAACCTGCCTCGAGGTTGAACTCTCGAAGACTAGCAACCTCCCCATTCTCCATTAACAAGCACCCAACAATCTCGAACCTCCCCATTCTCCATTAACAAGCACCCAACAATCTTGAATATAACAATTTTGATTGAGATCAAGAGCGAAAAGACGCAGAAATCTATTCATCAGACACGAGCCATCATTAAGCCACACATCTTTCCGAATAACGTATCACATATTCTTTTAGCTTTTCGTAAGAAAGAATTACTACAAGAATGCCAAGGGTATTAATCGCAACAAACACTTACAATATTAAGCCAAACTCCTTTGTTTATACTAAGATCGACCACACTTAATAAGCCCCCATCATTAGTATGAAGATTACAAATGACTTTTCCCCACATAGCATCCTTTTCCACAAGATCACACCAACGCCATTTACAAGGAAGGCTTAAGTTTTTAGCCCGTAACGTAAGCTACAACATCTAAGCCATCAAGATCCTGGCTTGCCATGGTGTTTCTCCAACTAATCTAAACCATCCCTTTTTTATATTCTTTCAAGCCCCAAAAAAATCTACTACGAATTTTTTCAACGAATTCCAAAATTTTTGCAGGAACTCGAAACAAATATATATAGCATAAGCGGAAAGATCTAAGTTCCGCTTTAGTTAGGGTGAGATGTGCACCTATTGATAAAAGCTTTGATTTTCATGATGAAAGACGTGAAGTCAAATGAGACGCCATATCACTCCAAACTTTCAATTCATGCATACCTTTCCCTACTGACAACCCAAAATAAATAAAAGGAAGAAACCTTCCTTATCCACCTCATTCGGGTTAACCCCGACTCCATATATACAATTTTAACCAAGTTAACACTTAAACGAGAGGCTTCATTATAATTTCATGTTAAAAAAATGATCCAACAGTGGATTTCTAAACATCAACAAGATTAATATATCAAAACTGTTTAACAAAAAAACTATATGTGTTGACGGGGAAGTATTATATGGGAAAGTATAAATGGAATAAGCAACCCTTCTCACTGTTCCGCCTCCTCCATAGCTTTTTATACACTAAGAGCACTTACATCCGTAACGCCATTGTGGCGTTAAATGGAGTTTAACGTGCGTTAAGGTGGAGTGAACCGATGCACCATCTAGCGTTAAGCGTGCGTTAACGAGCAAGGGTAAGGGATTGACGCGGGTTAAAGGCGAGATAGTGTTAAAAAANAATAAAATAAAAAATCATCCCTCCACTTTAATAACAAACGGCTAGTTTTCAATTTTTTTTTTCTTAAAAAAAAAAATCAAAATCATATACCCACCACTATAAATACCAACTAAACACATAATTGTTTTTCACACATCCAATACTAATTCTCAACTCTTTACTCTATAAGAAGAAAAAAAACCTTCTTCATTCACAATGGACCCAAATGAAAATGCCGAAGCACCTGAGACTTGGTCAGACATAGATGACGAAGAAGATATAGAGTTTATGATTGATGGAGTCTCACCATCGCTTAGAACAAGAAGGAGCTTATCCTCAGCCTCAGGTGCCTCGTACCCACATATTTCGTGAACGCGAGATTGCTGAAGAACGTTTGCTAAACGACTATTTCATTTAGGGTTGTAAGTATACGCCCCGTAATTTTCGTAGAAGGTTTTCGCATGCACCAAAAACTATTTCTAAAAATAGTCAAATGAATCCGATTTTATTCCAGATCACTTTCAATACTTTAAGTCACTTTCAATCCTATGTTTCAGTTTTTTTTCTTAATCGTTATTGTTATTTTAAGTTTTTTTATATTTCGTATTGTAATGTTTAAGTTTTAATGTTATGTGGTTTATTAAATGAATTGTTAGTTTTAGTTTAGGGGTTGAATTTGAAAATAGTTGAGTTAAAGCTGAGTTATGAATGGGGGTGTTTTTTTTGTGAGTTAAGGTGAAAGTGTTAAAGCTGATGTGGCGCTGACGTGACACTGTGTTAAGTTTTAACCCAGGTTACGGATGTAAGTGCTCTAAAGGCTATTAGTACCAAACATCGTTAATTATTTTCTTGATACTACTATGTAAAGATATTTAAGTAATTCACACATATGTTTTGAAAGAGAAAAATACTGAAATAACATGACGTGTCACATTTTTTGGTTTTGGCTTAATCCAATGCACCTAATGCTCTTACGATGAATTGAATCATTTTAATATTGGTTTAATTTCACATGATATTTCAAAGAGGTGATTTACACACTTCTTATTTTGATTAGAACACTCACTGTACAAATGTATAAAGCACACTATAAGATGTTATGCACAAAATAAAATGTCCCGATGAAAACTTCGACATTCCAAATCAATTCTCTATTCCAATCCATTAAGTTGTACGAATAAAACCAGTTATAATTAGATGCATGTAGAGACCACCACACCACTACTACAACCCATGTTCATCCCACCACCTCTTTAGCACAACACAAAGTTTCTCCAAATATATAACCGTCACTCCTAGTAATTATTAACTCTCTCCTATAATCATAATCCCATCAAATCCCATAAAACTAAAATCATTTCATTTCATTAAATTTGACAAGACCATCTTACATAATTAACACACCCTCTCTTTTCACATATATAGTCATCCCACCACTTCTTCACATTACCCTCCCACACACACACACACACTCACTTCTCTCTGACCATGGCTAAGGTACACATTTTCCCACATTTTTTTTTATTCATTTATACTAAATGGGATTTGCTTATTTTTGTATTACTTTTATGGGTTTTTGAATTTTTTTGTGGGTATTGCTTAAATAATGTGTTGTGCTTATTTTTTGCTGAATCTTTTTTGGGTTTTGCTTATTTTATTTTCAAAGGGTTTTTACCTTTTTTTCATTGCTCTTGTGAATTTTTGGTTTTTGCTTTTTTATTTTTGTTTTTTGAGTTTTGCTTATTTTTTTAAATATATATTTGTGGGTATTGCTTAAATAATGTGTTGTGCATAACTATTTCCGGGTTTTGCTTATTTTTTGCTGAATCTTTTTTGGGTTTGCTTATTTTATTTTTAAAGGGTTTTCACTTTTTTCATTACTAACCTTTTTTTTTTTTTTTTTTTNTTTTTGTGGAATTTACATAACTGCTTTTTGGGTATTGCTTATTTTTTATACTTTTGTTTCCTGCTTAATCTTTATGGCTTTTGCTTTCATTTTTTTAAGGGTTTATGAACAATTTTGTGGGTTCTTTTTTGGGTTTATAAAAGTTTTTAGACATTTATATTTAGTGGGTTTTGATTATTTTTGTGAATTTTGCAGAAAAAGAATGAAACCAACAAAGCTGAAAAAAACGGCGGCGGTGACGGCGGGAAGAAGTACAAGGTGGGCGGAGTTACAGTGGTGGTTCTGAAAATGGACCTGCATTGCGAAGGTTGCGCCGGTAGAGTGGTCAAAGCTGTTCGTACACTCGACGGTAAATTATTTAATTCAAAATCTTACCGTTATTTATTACCTTATATTCCCCCATTTACCCTCAGTAATTAATTTCTAAGATTTTTTTTAGGAGTGTTTATTTGACCTTGCATTTATTTTGTTAGCTTATTAAGCCAGGAATTTAAAACTTATTAATGCTAAAAATATATGGTACAAAGTGACGTGGCCCGCCCATGTCACGCTGCTAAGTTTAGTTTTTTCGCAGCTCATTTTTCGTGACTTGTTAGCTTATTACTGTCTTAAATATGGAAAATAAGTACGTAGTCGAAAATAAGCATAAAAAATAGGCTTGTAAATTATAAGCAGAGTTGAATACGTGTATAAGGCCACAAAAAGACATTTACGTGCTTATTTGAGTAGGCTTATATATTTTTAACTTATTTTTTCCCGGATTATTTTTTGACTTGCTAGCTTATTAGTTAAATATGGAATATAGGCCATTACTGAAAATAAGGCGGAAAATAAAGAGAGCAAATACGCTTGTAAGCCAATAAATATGAGGTTAAACAAACACCCCTTAATTCAACTTTGTGCCTCTTTTTCATGTTTTTTTTGTTTTTACTTATTTTAGGTGTTGAATCTGTGAGGATTGGTGACAGTGAGTTAAACAAACTAACAGTGATCGGAAATGTTGACCCGGTCAAACTCCGGCAAAAAGTTGAAGAAAAAACCAAGAAGAAAGTGGAAATATTATCTCCGGCAAGTAAAAAACCAAAGGATGGCGATACCACCACCCAATCTGATGGTGGCGGTAAAAAGAAAGAACAGAAACAATCTGAAAACGAAAATGACAAAACAACGAAGAAAGACGAGAAAAAACCAAAAGAGGTGCGCGTTAGTAACTCGTCACTCTCTTTGCTAACTTGTGCTAATATAGTATGCTAATTATGTTTTTGTTTTGTTGGTTCTAATCAGTTACCGGTGACAACTGCGGTATTGAAGGTTCCGTTACATTGTCAAGGTTGTATTCAGAAGATTCATAAGCTTGTCAGCAAAACTAAGGGTAATTTTACAATTTTTGTCAAATTCTTTGTGCGAGGTAACATATTTTGGTTAGTAAAATAATGTATTAGTAAAAGTATGTTGGTAACAAATATACAGTATGTGTTTAAGATTGTTTGGTTAGTAAAAAAAGTTCTAAAATTTTATGTTGGTAAATTTTGTGTAGGATATATGGAGATGTCGCTTGATAAGGAAAAAGATTTGGTTACAGTTAAAGGTGCGATTGATATGAAGATTTTAGCTGATGCTTTGCAAAGTAAGTTGAAAAGGGTGGTGGAGATTGTTCCAGCTAAAAAAGATGGTGGCAGTGAAGGTGAAAAAAAAGGTGGTGGCGAGAAAAAGGGTAAGGGTGGTGGTGGTGGCGGTGGCGGTAATGATGGAGAGGGGAAAGGTGGTGGTGGCGGCAAAGGTGAAAAGAAGGGGAAGGGTGGTGGCGGTGGTGGTGGGAATGATGGCGGTGGTGGTGGGAATGGGGGGTTTTTTAAGATGGATGCTTATGGTGGTGGTCCGGTTGTGTATCCGTATCCACAGTACACGTATGGCTCTGGCTATGCGGATTACGTTCATGCCCCTCAATTGTTCAGTGACGAAAACCCGAATGCTTGTGTCCTCATGTGAAAATCAAGGATAGTAATGGAAGTGGGAATGGTAAAAGGTAGAAGTGGAGGTGAAAATAGTGGTAAAAATGGGAAGAAAAAAAACTTGGTAGATATATAGTCTAGTAATGTTATACTTTTACACATCTTTTTTTTGAAGACACTAGATATATGTAAGTTTCAAATTGTTTTGTAAAAGTGTCTTTGAAATTTTGTTAAATGATATGTGAAAAGATACAACATTACTCGAATGGAAGTTTATGTTTAGGAAAAGTTAAAAGGGTACTTTTTGTAGTTGAACATTATGATATGATGGTTTAATGTTTTATTTTGGATGTTAAGTTTAAATTACTTGTTGAATTTATTGATGCAAATAGCTCACTGCAGTGCATTTTGGAACTTTTTTCTTGTACATAAAACTATAATCTGTTGAATTTATTGATGTAGGTCAATTTTGGTTGGTATTAATAAAAGGGCTTTAAACATATAAGATGAAGTTGTTCTTAATTTTTTACTGAGTTCAAATTCTATGGTTTTGAGCCACAAGTAGGGCCGTCACATGATTTGATAAAATTTTTGAGGGCCTTATACGAAATTACATAATAAAGCCTTTCGAGAAAAATGTTATAAATAAAGTGTTACCATTTATAAGATATAATGCAATTAATTATCTAAACGTTCTAACATATTACTCATTTAAGATATTTTCTCTTCTAAATATCTTTTTCTTTGTAAAAATATGTGTACAGACACATATAATTATTAACAAGACAAATTTCTATTTGCATTTTTTTTTTTTNAAATTTTTGAGGGCCTTATACGAAATTACATAATAAAGCCTTTCGAGAAAAATGTTATAAATAAAGTGTTACCATTTATAAGATATAATGCAATTAATTATCTAAACGTTCTAACATATTACTCATTTAAGATATTTTCTCTTCTAAATATCTTTTTCTTTGTAAAAATATGTGTACAGACACATATAATTATTAACAAGACAAATTTCTATTTGCATTTTTTTTTTTTTTTTGGTTAGATTTTTCTAATGGATATCTAATTCTTAAAATATAGATCTAAGTAATATATTATAAAAATAATCAGATAAATAGATAAGTGTGGGTTTAAGTGGACTTTTAAATCTTGGGTATTTGTTTATTTATTGTTGTCCATGGCTCCATGCAACTAGTGACCACATTTGGTGTCCCTCACTCTAGATTATTATTTTTCCACAAAGTCAACAATGTAATGTTGAATCATATATATATTATTCGGTTAGGATCTAAATCTCTGATCGCTATAATTTACTTCAAATGATGATTTAGAATTTTGCTCGTAACTAGGCTATGACCGAAGATATTTAACAAAAGGCAGTAAAAATAGCATGAACCCATAAAACTGGATGCAGGTGAAGGGGCTTTATAGGCATCACTTCAATGCCGCATGATCCTTATTTTCACCTCTCCATCACCTTAAATGTGGTGAGTGTCATCACTCACCATATTTCTTACCGTTTAACTATATCTTAGTAAACAGTTAAACACATATATATCTCACTTAAACACACATCTATGCACAACACATTCACATACACAAAATTAATTTCAATTGGTGGTCTGCACCACCTGTTTCCTCTTTTTTAGCTCTTTGAGCGCGAACTAATACTCATAACAACCACCACCCGTTTTTATATAATAAATTTGTGCTTCACTTGTGATTAGGTATCCTTATTACTAGCAGTCTAATGGTGTAGGCTCAAAATGTTCTCTCTAGCTAGTTGTAGTGTAGTTTGTGGTAAGTTATACTCTTGGCGTAGTGTCCATTTGATCTCATTGTAAATAGGTACTATAGTTTCTTCTCTTGGCCATCATTGCTTTCTAAGCTAAGAGTAGTATTTTCGGTGAAGATTTGGGCTTTTCTGAGACATACTTAGGTTAGAAATATCAAATGTGTAGGTTGATGTTTAATTTCGATCACCATTGACACTAGATTATAAGATCATTTGTACTAATATTATTAGTTTTTATTTTATGATCTTTAGAGCATCAGGTGTCCACAAGCTATCCGTCTCGCGTTATAGCAAAAAGTGTTGTCATCTCAGCACTTTCTACTTATAACTCGAAACCTATAACTTAAACCAAAAGCACCCTTCCTCCAAAAGTTGGCATTATAGGACACCACCTGGCCCACACATAACCCAATAAAACACAAATACAACACAAAAGAGGCAAAAAAACGTATGGCATGACTAGTGGGTACGGCGCCGTGTGCCATAACCATAACTCAATGTGGGGTGCGAGGATGATGCCACAGGTTTGGTGCATAAGATAACACAAGCCTTCCAGAGTTCCAGTCATGCACGCACAACGTGCTCTTATTGTAAGTATGGAGGTATAGAATCAATTCTTCTCATTAAATGACGTGTGACACTTCAGTGACGATATAGCATAAACCCAATGGGCCGTAAAAGACATGTATAACTAATCTTTCAGCTGTTTGGGTTCTTGGGTTGGTTGCTAGCATGGACACCCGCTAGCTAGACTGTATGATAATTGGACTTTTCATGTGGGCTTCAAATTAGTATCTTTACTGTCAATTTACGACATTTTCTAATCATAGAAAAGCATAACAATAGTATCTCTGTATTACTGTTTCTGTTATATTACAGAAACGAGGACGGCTGCGGGCCGCCGCGTTGCGGCGGGGCAGCGATCAGACGACTGTGAATAAAGCCGGTGTATACCTGCGCCGTTTAATTTTTTTGAGCTAGTTGTTTGATGTCATATTTTTATGAGTTTCACTAAAATGAGACAATGAGTAGTCATTCAAACTTGGTTGTGGAATAAATATTGTGGGATATGTGTGCCAATGTTTATGAGTAGGTAATTTACCATTTTTTTTTGTCTTTGGTTAACAGTTGCAAATTGTGGGTCATTTATTAAGAATGGTCTAAAGTTTTTATTCTTTTGAGAAATTCCCTTAATATCACTAAGTAAATACTCCATTAGTATTAGTTACGGCTTATGTTTCTTTTGTTGTTCTTGTTCCCAAACCAAGTGCACGTGAATAACAGCAAAAAACGTGTCGAAACAAAATTTGATTAGCATGCGAAAAGTAAAGCGAATGAAACATGCCTCAAAATTAACCAAGGTCAACTTATATAAATTATGTTGCAAACCATACATGTATGATGTACAGTTGGGTGTCTAACAGTTGAGGCCGGTGCCTCTGATTGTGGTCTGCGCAGCCGTCCTAAAACCACAACAAACATATAGTAAAACACATTGTAGAAAATGTGACAGCAGATGGCCACATAGCATCGAAAGTGACAAATGAAATGGTTATATTACATGTACGCCCGTAGTATTTCCGAGTAATTGCACCACAGGGCTGCAATTCAGTTTGTAGCATCTCAGAAACTGAAAAAAAGAAAAAAGAAAAAAAAATAAATAAAAAAATGAGAGTTTTTTCAGTCATTATTTAATCAATCATAATTGTTATGTCTAGACTTACTGTTTGCAGGCGTTAACACGTACCTTCAGCCGGTGTTGGCAATCCAGATGTCGGCCCATATGAGCCAGTAAATGACGGAGCTTCCAAGATGATACCCTGAGAAAAATCCAGGTTCATCATCACCCCAGCGCGTGCCATTGCTCGTGATGAACCAGTAGCATTGGTTGGCATAGTAGACACATATGCAGCTGCAAATTGAAAGCGGCATTACAATGATATGAAAATGGAAACTAACAACCGCCGAAAAAGATGCAAAATTAGAGAAACACACCTGAGGGTTGGTGAATAACAGCTGGTTCCGAAGCGAAAGAACCAGTCGTGGACGTATAGGAATCCCCATTCCTGGAGCTGCATTCAAATGGGTAGTGAATGGGTAGTGATCTCGAAATAGGAATAGGAATATCTAGCGAGCAGCCAAAAGGAGGCAACAACTGTGTATAATTACTTTCAAATGGCAAGACTGCTGAACCATACGGGGTGGTTGCTTCAACGGGGAATGCGTGAGAGACATGAGGAGATGGTGTCTCATAATTGAAGTCATTCACCTTTTGTTTACCCTTGCCAGAATTTGGCAAAACATGAGGTCGTAAAACTTGCGAGCAAATAGAATCAGGTTTGTTAGGAACACGTTTCACGTTATTCAAGTGTCGGTCATTAGTTTATGATAGGTTGCTAGTTAAACTTATTATGTTTTATGTTTAATCATTTTATTATGAAAGTTTATGATGTAATGTTACTACAAGTGGAAGTCCAAGGGCTAGTAGTGTAAAGTATGGAGATGAATCTTGAGACCCTTGGACTCCCCTATAAATACAATGTGTAAGCCTTCCTTAAGGCTTGTTGGTTCTCAAGTAATACAAAGTTTATCATATCAAATATATTAGAGTTCCTTCCATATTATTCTATCTTCTTCTTCTCCATTATTGTTTCTTATTCATTTAAGTATCTTTGGTTGTTTATGCTATAACATGGTGACCTAACAAGGTTCATGTATCGTGATACCCTTTGCACAAACCCGGGATGGAACGGTACCATCAGAAACATCGACACTCCTAACGGGAGACACAACATTCGAAGATGAAGTCAAGACACCCAGGTCTCCCAAGGAGTCTATGTTCCCAAATTCAGTAGCTTTTGATCCGTCAGGTCCATTTTTAACAGCGATACCATTTCCAGCTTGTAACGCGTGTGGCTCAGATATTGATGTATGTTGTAGCGATCTAATTGTAACGTCTTTTTTTGGCACAGGTTTTGTTTTTGTTTTCATATTGTATAACACAGCACAAACAACAGAATATGTGTAACACCGGCAAGAATTTTTCGACCTACAGAGGGATGCGCTAACAGTCTATGCAAAAAACAATATGCACCAAAGGAAAGAGGGCAAGAAAATAGCGAACAACTAACACACGTACACAACAACGGGTGATAACACAAAAGAAGCTAACCTTTGCAGATCTGGATGAGGGTTTGTATGTCGGTGCAGGTGTTGGAGAAAGTACCAAAGTCGGTGTGTAACAATCAACAGTTACGATGCAACGCCTGCAAGAAAGAAGACAGGTTGAGGGGCTTGTTGGTGGAACCAAATAACATGACTAAAACATCTATAAACACATATCTAATGTCGTTAGCAACATCACCGGCAAAAGAGAGTTGCAAAACAGCTTGAATACCTTGATATGACACAAAACTACCGGAAGCAGCAGCATCCATAGTACAGGAGCCTGCAAACGAAGACGAAAGAAGAACTTGCAGCTTGCACCGTTGGATGCAAGACAGGCGGTGGGTTCGTTAACTGTCACCGGCAGATGAACTTGCAGCTTGCACCGTTTGATCCAAGGTGTAAGTTCTCGAGTATACCCAAAGCTGCAAACGAAGAAAATCAGTAAAAAGACAGAAGCAACTCTACATAGAAGAAGTATGGAAAGGCTTAAAAAAATATTACGAAAAATATCTCACGTTCATACGACAGTGTGAGTTCATCTAGCAAAATTTTCACCTTGACATCCTGAAACAGAAAGAAATCAAAACCCAAGCATCTTTCAAGTTTGTTATACAAAAACCAAAGCAAAACCCCAAAAAGATTATAAAAGATACAATATTATCCCATCAATACCTTGAGAACATTATCCAATTTTGAGGAAGGAGCATGACATATTTTCCTAAGTTCCTTTTCCATGCTCTGTATGGCATTAGAACATTGCAAGTAAACCTCCCTGAACACATTCTTTTTATAATCCTGCAATATATTAAGAGCGAGTAAAATTAAAAAGGAAAGGCAAAACATTTCTCAACTAAAATAGAATGATGGTTTCCTATCTATATATTAGAAAACCTTTTATCGATAAGCAATCAACGTCTGGCATAGCATCAGCTTCATCATCAGCCGCACCCATGTTCATGCACTTCGAAAACCTACAAAATTAAACCCAAACTTGAACTATTTCAGCAATCACTTAACACACATCACCGATCGCAAAAACCCATTAACCAAATAAAAAACCAACAAAAACCATCACAAAAAGCGCAAACCCAACGACCAAAAGGAAACCGACCTTCGAGAAGTATTACCAGCGAGACAACACCCATCCACCAAAAACAACCCAACTTCAATCGAATATCCACATCCATAAACATAGCCAAACCCCTAACGGAAAACGCTAATATCTGTGATCCTTTAACAGTAAAAGGTCGAAGAACAGAGGAAAAAACAGATGACAATGAATATCCAGGCGGTAGCCTGGTAAAGACAAAAGAACGTTATAAAAAAGGCAAAAGGGCTAACATCTCAAACATGGACAATAGCAATGGACCGGGCCCAGAAACAGAAAGACCAAAACGACATCTCATGCGTCGTTTTTGCCCATACATTACTATTCGTTTTTGCCCATACATTACTATATATATTAATTTGAGGACAGATGACGCAAGCTGCCGTTACATGGGCTGCCGACTTTTTTTTTGCCCAACAGCAACCTCACTTGGCCCAGGTAAAAGCCCAAAATAGTATTTACAAAACATACCTTCTACTATATAATGGGTTAAAAAACAGCTCAAAACACTATTTAAGAAAAATACCCCCTACCATACAATGGCTTGCGAAAACTACTTTAAACTTTTATCAAACATACATTTAGCGAGCCCCTCCGCAAAATGCCATTAAGAACCACGCCGTTTCAATTTTTTTTTCGGGACTTTTTAACCCCGCACCGAACACCTGACCCACTTTCTACTTAACAAAAAAAAATTGCAATAATTAACGACATTAAACAACGCTCCGCCGCGGCGGACCGTTGCCCACCTCGTTATATATATAGTAATGAAACAGACCCTACCCTGGTATCTATCTACCAGTCTTATGACCTATCTACCAGTCTTGTGACTAACATGAAAAGTAAGCTGTGTTTGGGGCCTTATGGGACATGAAAACATGAAACTAACTGAACTACCCATGTTTTTATTTTTTATTTTTATTTTTCACTTTTATTTTCTTTTCTATAAATACTTTAAGTACTAATTAAGCATTAATGAACTTTTCAGTTTCTTAATCATGTACTAAAGTTTTTGTTTTTAGTTCTTCTTTATGACAACCGATAAAAGTATATCACATTTTTTTCATTGCAAAAGTATCTTTTTCATGTACATAAAACTATAAATCTGGAAGTTAAAACAAAGGGATTGTCCAACTTCGACAAGTAGGACATATGTCTTTATAAATCACATGTTTATGATGGATGTGTCACGTCTGTACAATTCAATAGTAGGGTATTTTGGCACTATCACATCGATAGTACCTTAAATTTCTCGAGGTTTAATTTGGAAATTGGATTAGAATTTTCCGACTAATAAGGTATCATACTTGCCACCGTTTGTTTTTTGGGTAGCGAACAATATTTTTTGCTTATACGGGTACTTTTCTTTCAAATTCGGTCTTCTTAAGATACTTTGTGACATTTTTGCCATTCGAAGAAAAAAAATTCCTATTAGCTGAGAGGGGCAAAAATGTCACAAAATTTTGCTTAATACCACAAAAAGGCCGAATTTGAAATAAAAGTACCCGTACAAGAAAAAAATTGTTCGCTACTAAAAAAACAAATGGTGACAAGTACAATAACTTTTTAAAACATTTGCCCTAAAATATGTAATTGTATGCGTAAAACATCTATGACATTGGTTTTCAACATGATCTAAATATTTTACTTGCGAATAAAGCATATGTATCTTATATTGACGTTTCTCTAAAATTTTTAGTAAAAAGCTTGCTCTAGAAACCATCGACTCCAACAAAATAAGCACTAGAATGGAGAAATGATAGTTAAGTACTCGTTCTAGCATGTTGGCAAACTAACTAATTATCAACGTCAACTCTAGGTGGATTAAGAGTTATAAGCAAAACAATGAGCTACTCTTGTTTTTAGGTACTGATGACTTGTTACGGCACGTCACTATGGCTACGGCGGCGATTTTCGGGATTAGATTGTGAAGTCAATGGCGCTGTCGGCTTCAGTTAACTTACAATTTGGGAGTTATGGTTGAAACAGTGGTTTGTTTTTTTTTTTTTTTTTTTTTTTTTTTTTTTTTTTTTTTTTTTTTTTTTTTTTTTTTTTTTTTTTTTTTTTTTTTTTTTTTTTTTTTTTTTTT
>LBNU01007862.1:222375-254885 GCA_014162995.1 Artemisia annua
TTGATTATTTCGACAAAGATTGTTTATTCCGTGTTTTTTCACGTTTTTTCGGTGCCGAAAAATCACATGGATATTACACTAACATCACATGTGATTTTTCGGCCACGAATAAAACAGTGAAAAAAACGATTTTTTTTTTTTTTTTTTTTTTTTTTTTTTTTTTTGTTTTGTTTTGAAGATGCTATAGAGAAACCAATGAGCGAGCCTACTTCGATCTGAATCAGTGGATAAATCAGATTATATTATGGAATTGAGATTAAATTATATTGATATATGTTCATAATTAATGTCTTAATGGCATGCTTTTTTTTTTTTGTTTTGTTTTTGAAAGTATATCAAAGTGCCCGTCTATAGAAAGATAATTAAATGCTCGTCGCGATGGTGTAATTATTTTCGTTTAACGATTAATGATTTAAGAGATATTTAAATTATAAAAAAATAGGTGAAATATTAACATGCTTTTAATCTCAACCATTGATTTATTTTTAGATGGATGATCTGGATGATAGAATAACTCTCCTCAAATACTACTGTAATCAATATCAGTTGAAGCTATATAATAAGTTCAGAACCTAAACATAATCTTATTAGCAAAACAATTGTAAACCTCGAATTCTCAAGCCTATCAAAACAATGAAACCAAACAATAATAACACACAACAGCTAATCTTTTAGTTCAATTACTTCAATAAAATCAATAACGATTAAAATCAGATAATCTTTTAGTTGGTTCTATATTGAAACTCTCGGCATATGTAACAAAAGCTATGATACTCTTCCCATGTACAGTTTGGTATATTTAATGTAGCTTTAATTCAGCTCCAAAGAGATTCAACAATAGGCATTCACATAACAGAATATTAGCCACAATGTTTGTACTCTAGTGAAACAATTTACGTCTTCTTCACTACCCAACAATCATCTTAATCCTCCCTTTCGGCAATACACAACTCAAAAGCGTTAACTCCTTCCATGACATCCATCACTCACTAATATTAATAAAAAACAGTAGAATATACTTAAAATGGCTCAAAATCAGTCCCTTAATTCTTATCATGTTGACGATATCAAATTACATAACAAAACCTCTAATTCGAATGAACATTTAGCCGCAAAGATACATAAAATATTAAAATTTCAGTTAACTGCAAAACAAAAAACCTATTCAATTTTGTCAACACTAAGCAAATCGAATTTGATTTTATGTGTAAGGTTTTTGTGTTAGGAAGGGAAATTGGGTACCGATCGTAACTTTAATTTTACAGCTACGCTTTTTTTACTTCTATATTTTCAGTTTAGTCCATAATTATAAATAAAATACCTGAAAGTACATGCGTATGTTTTGAATCTATAATATTTTTTTTTCACCAAATTAAGATATATTTAGGCTTATTTTTATTAAAAATCTAATAAAAACATATAATAACAGTTTAATATTAATCTAGTATAAACAAAGCATTCTGCTCACTGCATAATGTATACAAATGGTTTGTTTAGAAATTTTAGAAAATTAAAAAAATACATATATACATAAGATTTTCTATTTCTAATCCAGTAGATAAAAACAATTCGAACAGGTTAATTGGTTTTTATTTCAACCTGTAATAATACGTAATTAAACAATTTAAAAAAAAGAAAAAAAAAAGAAGGGCAAATTACCTGAAAATGTATGCAACTTGCCACTTTTTCCCATTGTATGTAGCTTTCTCTTTTTTTTCCCAATGTGTCACTAAACTTGCTAAATTCGTCCATTGTGTGTAGCGGTGACTTGATTCACCTGCTGGAGCAGGTTAACCTAACGGTCGTTAGGTTTATCATTGCACCGTTAGTCCTTTAGAGTAACGATCGTTTATCATGGCTACATACAATGACAAAAAGTAACAAGTTAGATGACTTTTATTATTTTTAAAATTTATGTACGTTTTTTACATGTTTTTGCACACATTTTTATACACGCTTTTATACACACATTTTTATACACGTTTTTATGCATGTTTTATACGGATTTTCATACATACATTTGTATACACGTTTTTATGCACGTTTTTATACACACGTTTTTTATACACACATTTTTATGCACGGTTTTACACACGTTTTTATAAACACACATTTACACACGTTTTTATACACACGTCTTTATACAGACATTTTTATATACGTTTTTATACACACGTTTTTTATACACACATTTTTACGTTTTTGTCTTTTTTTTACGTTTCGTCGGTTTTTTTACGTTTTCGTCGGTTTTTTTACGTCTTCGTCAGTTTTTTTACGTTTTCGTCCGGTTTTTCGTGTTTTTGTCCGTTTTTTCGCGTTTTCGTCCGTTTTTTCGCGTTTTCGTCCGATTTTTTACGTTTTCGTCCGGGTTTTCACGTTTTCGTCCGGGTTTTTATGTTTTTGTCAGTTTTTTTACGTTTTGTTAGTTTTTTTATGTTTTCGTCGGATTTTTTTTACCTTTTGTCAGTTTTTTTACGTTTTCGTCGGTTTTTTTATGTTTTCGTCCGCTTTTTTATGTTTTCGTTAGATTTTTCACGTTTTCGTCATTTTTTTACGCTTTTGTCAGTTTTTTTACGTTTTCGTCCGTTTTTTTACGTTTTCGTCAGATTTTCCACGTTTTCGTTTGTTTTTCACGTTTTTGTCCGTTTTTTTACGTTTCGTCGGTTTTTCATGTTTTCGTCAGATTTTTCACGTTTTCGTCTATATTTTTTACGTTTTTGTCAGTTTTTTACTTTTTTGTCAGAAAGTGTGAAATAAGGGACGAAAACATAAAAATACAGACGAAAACATAAAAAATTTGGCGAAGACGTAAAAAATGGACGAAAACGTGAAAAAACGGACGAAAAATTGAAAAATCGGACGAAAACGTAAAAAGCCGGACGAAAACGCGAAAAAATGGACGAAAACACGAAAACGGGACGAAAACGCAAAAAAAAGGGACAAAAACGTGAAAAAACAGACGAAAGCGTGAAAAAACTGACGAAAACGTAAAAAATAGACGAAAACGTAAAAAAATTGGATGAAAATGTGAAAAGCCGGACGAAAACGTGAAAAACCGGACGAAAACGCGAAAAACTGGACGAAAACGCAAAAAAACTGGCGAAAACGCAAAAAAACTGGCGAAAACGTATAAAAACGTGTGTAGAACCGTGCATAAAAACGTGTGTATAAAAAACGTGTGTATAAAAACGTGAATAAAAATGTGTATACAAATGTGTGTATGAAAATCCGTATAAAAACATGCATAAAAACGTGTATAAAAATGTGTGTATAAAAATGTGTGCAAAAACGTGTAAAAAACGTACATAAATTTTAAAAAATATAAAAGTCATCTAACTTGTTACTTTTTGTCATTGTATGTAGTCATGATAAACGATCGTTAGTCTAAAAGACTAACGGTGCAATGATAAACCTAACGACTGTTAGGTTAACCTGCTCCAGCAGGTGAATCAAGTCACCGCTACACACAATGGACGAATTTAGCAAGTTTGGTGACACATTGGGAAAAAAAAAAAAAAAAAAGCTACATACAATGAGAAAAAGTGGCAAGTTGCATACATTTTCAGGTAATTTGCCCAAAAAAGAAAGAAGAAGAATAGCCCCCTGCACGAGTATTATAACTAGTGACACTAGTTTGAGACAATATCGAAACACAAACTTTGTTAAATGAAATACATGTTTTTGATAGCTACCCCACAAAATCCTCCAAGCTTTTAACAACTAAGAAGAACTGCTTTATAAACAATTTTATTTCTCCCCGAACGAACTTTCGTGAAGTATTTGTTTAAAATTGGATTTCCAAGATAACTTATGATGTAAACGATACAAATGTACTTATCCTTATAAACCCACTTTCATTTATATCCATAACCAATGTGGGTCAACATCAGCAATTACACAAAATATTGAGGTTGTATCATACGGTTAATCTAATCGTGAAACTTGACAACTGATATAACACGAGAGCTATGAAAACGTACACAAACAATTTTATGAAACATAAACTCTTTGCCTCAAAAAACTTAAATTGTTTCAATTGTCTTAGTAAAATGAAAATAAAAATAAAGAACAATGACTTTATAAAATATCTAATTTCTCGTTATAATTTTTTTAATGGTATTTGATCTCTTTTTAAAAATAATTCAATAAAATATTTGACTTCTTTTTGAACAAATAAAGAACAATGGCTTTATAAAATATATCTGAATCTTATTAGATTGCTTTGTGAATCTTTGTGTGCATGCTCCAGCCTTATTACACAGTTAAAATACTGAATATTGTTTGTGATTTTAGTGTCATCATACATTTTGTGCAATGGTGATTTATCCAAGATCAAATAGATTTCAAGTTAAGTTATAATACGAGTTAGGAGGTGTGGAGTGCACGCTTGTATAAACTAATTAACTTGATTTCGGTATGAGAATTCAAAGGTTGTGAATAGGGGCGCTATAGTGACAAAATTGCTGGATTCATTTAATGACTGCAGTTAGCGAAGGTTTTAACTGTTGCAAAACAGTTGACGGATTCATTAAAGGAATGGCTATTACTTTTAACCCAAGGGGTGTGACTTTTCACCAAGAGTTATAACATTTCCCAAGAACCACCAACAAGTTTCTATATATGTAAACATGATTTTGTCTTTTAAGATAAACATATCATATCAACAACAAATACAACAAAGTAATCAATTTTTTTGGTCTCTTTCTTGTGCCTAAAATTAGAGTGTGTTCTTATCTTATCACAATACAAATTTCGTATAACCCAAGGCACAATAGGGTCGAAATATTTTATTAGGAAGTGGACTCTATACACGATTCAAGAATTTATCCGTACAATCTTTGATTATTAAGACCCTAATACCAACAAATATTAGTTTGCATCCATTTAAGAAACCTTAAAACTTATCAAGTGGACGATATGATTTATAGTTAGCCTCAATCCATGAAAATGTGTGAATTGACGGGAACACCCTAACCCCAAATGCCTTTTTGGCACCAACCATTGTCCACCTCACAAGCAATAGCTTCGGCAACTCTCCTGGCCCAGTGGGGCAATAACTGGAGTAGGCAAGAGCCGAGACTCGAACACTTGACCTTTTATTTACAAAATCTCTCCAGTGAGCCCATGGGTTTTTCGGAGGTGAATCTCTTATATAATAAAACAAAACCCCTAGTGGGTACTTTGTCATTTTGAAAAAAAAGAATATTTCCTTATTGGGTAATATGTTAATTATTATTTAATTTATAAGTTTTTAAATTCGTTTTGTTGATATACTATACAAGTAGAAGATAAATAAAAAAAATATAGATAAGATTTAAATGATTATCTTTAATCATAAAAAACTACAATTAAAAATCATAAATCAAGCAAAATAAAAATTAAATTATTTGTTTTTTAATAAATAAAAATATATCATTCAAAATTTTTTAAAAAAAAACCCGCGCGTGCGCGGGCATTATAACTAGTACCAACTAAGCCGAAACCCTTTTGGTTAATACTTCATTTATTATTTCTTTTCGAATTAGTATAGTTTTTAATGCAAAAATGCATATATAAATCAATATGATTTTAAAATACATACTAGACTACGAAGTTCCAAAAGTATTAGGAGGTGTAGATAATTACGTATATATTTCATAAAAAAATGTTGACTACGGGCCACTATCAACTATTTTGACCGTAACCCCATAACATTATCGACTGCCGCCTCTTTATGGACGGAACATCACGCCACTATTATTGATTTTATATGAATTAGTTTGATATTATCCATCACTTTTTTAAGGTTAGTCAAACCCAATATATCCTCGCTACTGGTAAAGTTATTGCAAGAGATAACATTAAATTTAAACCACTTTTCGCCGAAAATTTTATTACTTCTACTTGATGCCGCAAGACGCGGGTACCTACTAGTATTTCAACTATTATCTTAAGAAAATTAAAAAGAAGGATAATTTTTACTAAGTATATGTATATCACAAGAAAAATACTTCTGGACTAGCACTGTACGCGTTAAGTTTGCAAAACTATGTAACATCCATGTAAAATATTGTTATATTGACTTACTATGGTATGTTTATCCATTAATACAAGCTTACAGGACCATGACCCTCCTTAAGATAAGTATTATGGTAATAGATATTGTTAAGAATTTGGAATCAATAATAGTGCAATTTATATACGGATTAGAACACTACAAGTCATGGGGAAATCGATTATCACATGCTAAACTGTCACACCCCGTCAATGGCGGAATCACGAGGTGTAACTGAGAAGACACATCGCAGTACATCATAGATTCATACCTTACAATTGATTCAACATTAGTTATAAGTTATAAAATGTTTCTGGTCTAAAATTTGAAAGTAAAACATATGTCTCCGTTGAACCAATTAGTCTTGAAAACATGGTAGCAAGATAACAATGAAAAGTGCCTTCAATTACCTTAATAATGATCACCTGAAAATGGTACTAGAAAACGTTAACATAATGTTGATGAGCTCGTAGGTTTAAGAGTTTAACCATGATGTTGTGAATCATATAGCGTAAGAAAATAGTGAGCAAAATACACAAATGTAAACACTTAATGAAACCACGATGCGTGCGACAACTGAACCTACCAAAAAGTTATACACATGTTACCAATAGTGGGGAGCAACCCCATATAGTACTATCAATTGTTTCGGCTCCAAACGGAGTTAAACAGTTGCGCACAAATGTCACATACAACAAGGCTATATTGCAATCAAACGCACATATTGTCCACAAATCATGAAAACAGTGTATCACAGCGTGAAAAACATTTGAAAACCATTTGTACCATTTCCACCACAAGAAAAACATATTAAAAAGTGGGGCTACGAGAACTCAGCTCAATAAAGCAGTTTAAATAGAGTAAAGTCAAATAGTATAAATGTGCGGCACTGACACGCGACCTAAATTAGTATGACAAGTTTAGTTTACAGACTTATGTTTAAGGCTTGATGTGTGAAGTTCAAATATATTTGAAAGTTTTTAAGTGTTTTTGTTATTGTTACTTGTATGGCAGTGTTTATATTTAAATAATTTCCAAGTACTTTTGGAAAAGTGCAAAAAAATATATATAAGTATATGAGGCACTTTATTTTGCATACTCTAATTTTGGTGCATACCAAGGGACAAATCTCCACCATCCATCTAGTTTGATCTAGTGGTAGAGATTAACCTAAGATTAAATGGAGAAACCTAAGTCCATGTTTTTTTCCTCCCTTTTCTTTGTCTTTTTTCTTTTTTATTATTCATTTTTTTTCTTTTTTTTCTTTCACGCTACTTTTTTTTTCCTCTTTCACGCTACTTTTTTTTTTCTTTCTTTCTTTTTTGCTTTTGTTTCAGTTTGGGATGGTGCGGCTAGCTCACCACGTCCGAGGATCAGACCTAACGCTCTCATATATCATGCTAGATTTGGTTTTTGTAAGAGCTAGAAAATCAAAATGTATATTTGATCTGAAACTTAAATTACATTTGGCAAAAAATTTGAGTACAACTAGCTTCATGTAACAAAAATCATGCTTTAGTTTGCTCTATGAATTTTTTTCTTTTGTTTTTTTCACATGATTCATAGACACTTACGAGGACTCCTCGTCCCGCCCTGTCGGCCCTTGTCAAGTTAAGGTCTAGCTAACATCAATCAATGCGCAACCATGCGCATCCACAAATTCCAACTGTATTACTAATATACGGCTTCCACCTGGATAATGGTATATTTTAGAGGTGGCAAAACGGGTGGGCCGGGCGAGCACGGGCTACGGGCTATGGGCAAACGGGCGCATGTTATACGAATCGCTTAAAAAAAAAAAAAAAAAAAAAAAAACCTCAAATGTAATACCTCATTTATATTTAAGTAACTAAATATACTATATCCATAAGTTTTTCATTAAAAGTAATTTAATGTTCTCCAATTGAGATAAAAACATGTGCGCATTATGCCCATTTAACTTCTAAATGGGTAATATATGTCCATCTAAAAAAAAAGAGGGCCCAAATGCACCCAATCTTTTAAAAATTTGCCCATTTAGCCATTTTTTTTTTTTTTTTTTTTTTGGCACAAATTGCTTTTGATACATGGATCACCCACTATAGGCCTATATATACATAACCTCAATTTCACTCTTCACATACATGGAAAAAGATTCAAAGCCAAATGTCGCATTTGCCTGCATTTGCACCTGCATCTTTCTACTCCTCCCATCTTCTATTTTCATCCTTGCTACACAACAACACAATATATATCGTGGCCCTTATCATAACATGTACGTACATTTATAAATACGATCATGCGAGTGGTTGAAGAGGTTAGGTTGAGAGAAAGGTGCAGTGCAATTGCAGGTTAATGCAAATTTTTGTTAGTCTTTCTTAACTCACATCATTTTTGCGCTTCATGTACGCCAAGTTATCCATCCCAAGATTTTATGGGTGAGCTTACTTTCGTGTCATCTCACTAGCTACTTAAGTTGGGTTAACATAACTGAAAGTATGAATGTTGTTTTTCCTGTAGGGTTGGGCTGAGCAAAGCTGTTGCAAATACTGATATTTCTATGTTCAGAAAAATAAATAAATAAATAAATAATAAATAAAATCAAATGCACCATAAGTAAACCGTTGACAGTGAGCCCAATAAAACGACTTTGTGCTTTAATTGCGGTCCAGGAGAGATATATATCTACGAGTGGTGCTACTGTGCTACTTAGAATATCTCTTGTATCAATTTATTATACACATAACAAAAGTTTATGTTTATGTTTATGTTTATTTCTTGCAGATCAAGTATGATAGGTAAAAGTGTATGTAAAAAGTAAAATGAGAAAAGAACACATGGTAATGATGGCAACAACTTAATGTAAAGGCTTAAATAGTTAAGCGAGCCCAAGTGAGAGTAGTACCGGTTTGGGTAAAGGCTTAAGTAGTTAAGCGAGCCCAAGTGAGAGTAGTACCGGTTTGGGTGACCGACCGGGGAGTCCTCACTTGGTAACCACAAGCTCTAATGATATCAGGCGAATCGGGAATAGGAGTGGGGTTATCCCCTAAGGAGAGGCTCGCGGTTGGTATCTCTGCCCACGGATGTGACACTAACTCGAGCCAACAACTAACAACTAACCCGCCGTTAAAAAAAAACAACTTAATGTAATGTAATTGTTTAGATGATTAACTTTCGTTCACTAAATATCCCCATATCCTTTATCTTTTATTCCTACCAAATGGCGTGTGTCCTAATGATACCTTATTTTGTGTGAGAAACTCTCAAACCAAATGGTTGTGGGTTCAAGTGCTGCTTAAGACATGTGAGATAGATTTGTGACATAAACATTGTGAGATAGTTAAAATTATCGTTCTAACAAAATTCCTAAGGCAAAACCTAATGTTACATCTTTAGAAGACCTCTTTGATAGTATTTCTAAGTGCTTACGCCAAAATAGTAGATGTTTGATCCTTTATCAAGCCTATGATTATTTATGTATTAGGACATGGTAAGACGAGTGATTTCCATTTCCATATTGTTATATTTCATATACACCCGATAGATGAGAGTATCTAAACATTTGCTAAGTGAGATGCTAGTTTTATATTTCCATGCTTGAAACTGTCAAAATTTATTGTCAAATGAGTTTTGACATGCATTAATTATTTTTATACTAATGTTAAATGCCTCCTAAAATGAACTTTGTCTAAGTTAAAAGATTATTTACTCGAGGATAAACAAATCTCAAGCATATGGATATATGATGAGGGGAAAAAGGTAAAGATCTCAGGGGTCATTTACCCATTTTTCGTGCAGTTTATGCCATTACCTCTATATTATTGCTTAAAGTCCTTCATATTTGGTTTTTAGGTATTGGACTATGCGTTTGCTAGAAACATATAAGTTTTGGGCTCATTTGGAAAGAAAAAGACAAAGTTTCAAGTTGTGACGGCCATCCAGACGCGTCACTAGAAGTACCTAGAAAGTGAATTTTTGCTATGTTTCGTGACAGACTGGTGTGTGGAGACGGGGGGCGTGACGCCATCGCAAGCATAAGGTGACGCCGTCAAGTGCAAGTCGGTGGAAAAAAAAAAGCCCTAAATCGATGATTGCGAGGTGACGGTGTCACAACCAAAAGCTGACACCGTCATGGGCATTTTCAATATATGTTTCATTCTGTTTTCATATTTCGTGTGCAACTCTTGGGAATCAAATCCTAGCCGAATGTTGATGATATTTTAAGCCTTTTTCTTCATTGTAAACTTATCATAACATCAAGATAAGTTTTACTTTTAATCATTTAATCATGTTTATAATTGTTTGCATCGATTCTATCTTTACTTGTTCTTTGTTTGCTATGCTAGGCTAAATCAATTAGTGTTTATCTAGGATTACATGAAACTTGTTAGTATATGCTTATATATTTGGCCTTCTTAATTGGCGAAATGAGATTTAGAGTGTGTTTACTTTTTTTTCTTAGTGCCTCTTAATGACCACTTGGGTGTATAATATCATTATTTTTTTATTTGGGCCCACCAATTCTCTTTGATTGTCTGTGTGCTTAGAGAGTGAAAATACTCACTCATCCCCATTAAGAGGTATTAAGAGAAGGGGGACACACATGACCCTTAGCTAATAAAAAAAGTAAACAAGCCCTTACTTGTTAAAAACTAGTTAGGAACCGCCTTACTAGTCCGTCAACCAGAAGTAACTAATTAGACATCGAGCTAAGATCCACATAAAACCTAGTTCATCTATTTTATGTGCAACCATTGCGACTGTAAGGCTGCGTTGCTTGTTAAATGAATAATTAGATTGGATATTTATAGTGTGCATGATCGTTATTTTGTGTACATTGCAACTGTATGGCTGGTCACATAAGTTGCAGCTCATCCCTACACGACTAGAATTAGGAATATTCACCATTATACCAATTAAGGCGTGACAATTCAATAGCTATAGTTAAATCGCTAGTGAGGAGTGTGCACCCTAGATACATACGCTTCCCAAAATATTTATTCGCACCAATTTACATTTGTTGTTATTTAATTTAATTGTTTATAGGTTAATATTAGGTTAAAAACCAAATCTCCAAAACCCTTTATTTACTTGCTTTATAAATTCACAAAAATACTAAAAAGAATCTCCTCTCGTCTCTTAGATAATTTTGTCATACTTTACGAGCTTACCTCATCATTTCCTTAGAAAACGATCAATCATCCGGTCTTGCCTATACTACATTACAACAGTTAGGTACACTGCCTAAGGGGTTGTAACTTGCTTCTCTACCCCGCTCATCATGTGTTGTTATTCCTTTCATTCATTGTAATTCTCATATTTCAAACACATTTGTAATTCCTTTCATTCATTAATTGGTTGTATAAGCGAAAAAGATGGCACATCAGAATTTGTTATTAGCTCATATTTCTAACACATTTGTAATTCCTTTCATTCATTGGTTGTATAAGCGAAAAAGATGACACATGTTTTTGTTCATGTCTTAATGTTAGTATTATTTTGAAATAAAAAAAAATTGGAGTTTGTTGTTAATGACAACCTTTACGGCTGCCGTTAGCATTTCCCTTTATTTATTTATTATGTATGTATACACTGATAGTTTTATTTTATTTACATTTACATAAATATTGTATTATAATAATATAATCATATAAAGTTTATGTATATAAATTTTATCATTTTGACTACTCATTGACCATCTCATTCTCGTTACATATTCCTTCTTTGCAACATGAGTGTTAAAATGTAATGATGTTTGTTTTTTCGTAAAATGTCTTAAAAGGCTTTTAGTGAGCCAAACCTTTTAATCGGTCAGACGTTTTGGGCGGTCAGACCATTTGTTTTTTTTTTCTTTTCGTTCAGACGCAGTCAGACCTAAAAACATCTTAATGGTCTAGACTTGAGAGATGTATCTTAATGCCTCTTGTTGACTCAAAAATAAAAAAAAAAAAAGAAAAAAAATTGTTTTAACTCTCCCATTGCCTTCCAACCTCTTGTATTTGTTCTTTTTTGTTAGATTCAGATTCAAACATTTATGCCTCAGATTTAGATTTAAATGTGCGGTTCAGATTCATATTCAGATTCAGAACCTCTTAAAAAACAAACAACACGTAAGAGTTGTCTAAGGGGTGTTTATTTTTTTTGTTAGCTAAGGGATGCTTAGGGCCCATGTGGGACCCATGGTTGTTAGTGGGTCTTGATGGGTAGAGTCCCCTTATATTACTCCTATGAGGATAGAGGAAACAAGGCTCAAATAGACCTCACTTACAAAACAAATAATATTAAATAGCTTGACCCCACACTTCCCTTAGCTAACAGAAAAAAAAAAAAAAAAACGGCCCTCCCATGGTAAGCATTTTCTTTATTAAAATAAAAATATATATTAAAAAAAAAAGAAAAAAAAAAAAAAGATAATACGTGTAAAAACTTTGACATCATTTCATCGAATCTCACAGTAAGCATTTTGTTTACTAATATTCTCTTTTTAACTTACTAATGGCGTCAATTTTAACCACCACAATTTCTTTATCTCGTTCACTCACTACTATCATCAAACCCTATTCTTACGCATCACCTTCTATTTCCCCAACAAAGGTTATAATAATTCATCGCTTAATTTCACCTATACTTACTTTAACCAATTATATTTTAATAATCATTTGGTTACCATTGTATTGATTGTATTAGGTTTTTGTGAAACGACGTCGTTTTGTGACATCAGCTTCAATGGCTTCGGATCATGAATCGCCCGCAAAGAATCCGGGGCTCCGAAGTGGACCTCAGGATAAAGCAACTGAAAAATACTTAATGCAACAAACGGTATACATATGTTGTATTATATTATATGTGTGTATTTGTTAGGTTGTGTTTGGTGATAGGTTTTATGGAGCGTTTAGATTTAGGTTTTGTATAAACGCTCTTATTTAAAATGCTAGTGCCTAGTAGTAGCTGTAACTGTAAGTAGTAGCATTAGCCGTTAGTAGCTACCACGTAGCATAGCATTAACAATTAAGGGGGTGTTTGGCTAAGTTTATATGACCGGCTTATGAGCTTATTAGCTTATATATGTTAAATAAGCGTAAACTAAGTGTTTGGCTAAACTTATATGAGTGGGCTTATATAAAGGGTTTTTGATAAGCCCAAACTTTGCGACTTATTTGAGGATGGGTGGACTTATATAAGGAGATTGTATAAAAAGACTTTTATACCTTCATTTAATAGTTACACCCATTTAGGGTATGTTTGGCGGAATGGGCTTGGGCTAGGGCTAGGGCTAGGGCTTATATTATAAGCCGAAAGATGGAGTTTATATTTTTATAAAACTGTTTGGCGTATTAGTTGGAGCTGAAGCTTATTAATATAAAATTGCATAAAAAGACATTAAATTAAGTTCAGATATATTTTCGGCTTTTGTGTGATAATCCATTATATTTTTAAGAGTATTTAAGTAATTTAACTACATAGAAGCCCTCATAAGTCCCTTTCAATGGACTTGGGCTTATGGAGGCTTATGACTTATATAAGCCTCCATAAATCCATGTGACACACAAGGCTTATTTTATAAGCCGGCTTATTTAAAAAAGTTTTAGCCCCCGTATGCCCCTAAAAGCCCCTTACCAAACACAGCCTTAATGTTCATGTTTTTTGAAACTGTTTGGTGAAGCACTATAGCCGTTGTTTTGTAAAAGTGTTTGGTGATACGTTGTAGTTTGTTTTATGAAAAGTGTTGGTGACGTATTGTAGCTCAATTAATTATTAATATATGTAAAAGTTGCCTTAGAATTTGAAGGCTTCTTATAGTAGTGTTTTAGAAAAAGTAGCGTTTATAAAATTTGCACCAAACGCTAACGGCTTGTTGCCAAATAAGCTTTGTATTTCATACGCTAAGTGCTCTAAAATACTCTGTGCCAAGTACATCCTTAAGGGGTGTGGGATTATCTGCTTATATGACGCAAATAAGCTCAAAGTAAGTGTTTGGTTAAGCAATAGCAACAAGCAGTAAGGCAGTTAGCCGTAGCTGTTTGCTAAATGAAAGTGTTTCGTAACGTAATTATAAAGTGTAAAATGACGTAAAAAGACATGCACATTAACATAAAAATTCTTTTAATGAATAAAAGGGGTATATATGTAATTTGAGAGCCAAAACGCTAGCGGCTAGATCTATGTGCTTCTTGATGAAGCGTTTTGAATGAGACCGGTTACACACGAATCAACTGCTATTTGCTTGTTGCCGAACAAGCATTATATTTAAACCGCTAGTCGCTTGTCGCTAGTTGCTCAAAAACGCTCACAAATGCTTGATGTCAAAAATACCCATAGGCTTATGAGCTTATGATATATAAGCCATAAGCGGCTTATATAAAATAAGCAAAAGCCGAATCATAAGCTTAGCCAAACACCCCTTTAATAATTACATATGCACTAGTTACTAAACACTGTTTTAAAACAACCTGCTACTTCTAGTTTTAGAATAAGAGGTGTATGTTTTATGGTCTTTGTAGCACTTGTGAGTTTATATTGAAATTTGAAGAAGTTGCTAATAGGTTCGAATTAATAAGCTCATAAACTCTGTTAAAAAAAGAGCTTATTGGCATGTTGACGAAGTAATTAAGCAGCTAACCAGATAATCTAAATTTGGGTTTAGGGTGGGTTGACGTGTGTTTACATTGAATGCATACAACCATTGAATGCATTATGTACAATGCTTTCAAAGCATGACTTGGGTAAATATGATATTTTCATGTATTAGGAGGGGGAGATATGAAATTGGCCCTTTTTTTTATTGTCCGTAAGCAACATATTTTTCAAAAGTTTAAAACACCGGATTTGGGTGGAGCAAACATATTCATAAATAGCGAGCAAAGATATCTATATATGTTCAACACATTTGTCATACTATATTGCTAATCGAAACACTATTTACAAACGTGACCAAGATAAAGTATGTTGCGTAAATAGTGTTCATGTGGTACTAAGGGGATGTTACTTGCCATCAAGCCAAACTATAAAGCTCTAAGATATTGATTGACTACACCACCAAATACTATATATTTTTGCCAGGATGCACTAACTTTGTAGTTTTTTACTTTCCTTTTCAGATGTTTCGGATTAAAGATCCAAAAGTCAGTCTAGATTTCTACTCACGTATCCTCGGAATGTCGTAAGTCTTAATGTTTCATATTTAATTATTTATCACCTTTGTCGCTTTGTGTCCTAAATCCGACCCCAATGTCGTATTTTGCATGTATTTAGGTGGATTTTGTTAGTTAGGTATCATTGTTTTTGAGAAGATGTAAATAGTAAATACTTGATGGATATTTGTGGACATAGATTACATTTTGGTCTACACATCTACATGTGCTGATGTTCTTAGCATTGTGGTGTATATGTTTGGTTGGCTTAAATGTTCCTTGAATTATAAAGGAATTTGCGTTGTATAATCTAGTAGTGTGTTACTCCTATTGCATGCATCCCTTGACATATTCTGTTGTTGCTCTATATGACCCTAAGTTGTTATCGTCTTCACTGCTACTATTAAACTCTATTATTACGCATCACCAATCCCCTCATTTTCTAATTGCAGATTGCTTAAGAGGCTGGATTTTCCAGATATGAAATTTAGCTTGTACTTTATGGGCTACGAGGTAAAACATTAAATTCTAGAACCATTCACCAATTATTGCACTTTTATCTTTTCATATGCTCTTTGAGTACGTATTTTCTTTATTAAACCGTTAATGAATACTGAAGCTCTTTTTTCCCACAGGACACTTCTACTGCACCATCGGATTCAACTGCTCGAACTCAATGGACATTTGGAAAGAAGGCCACCATTGAACTTACACAGTACGTGGCACATTCATGCATTTATTTTTTCTTTGCTCATATTTCTAATCTGACCCATGCAACACTTTTTCAGCAACTGGGGTACTGAGAAAGATCCTAATTTTACTGGATATCATAATGGCAACTCAGAACCTCGAGGATTTGGTATGCTGATATTCCTGTTGCGTCTTTTGTTCATTCATTGGAAAAGAATGCTAATAACACCTTCATGACATATTGGTAAAATGGTTAATGATACGTACATGCTTCTCATATGCCTCCAGGTCATATTGGTATAACAGTTGATGATACAGACAAGGCCTGTAAGCGATTCGATGAACTAAAAGTTCCATTTGTCAAAAAGCCTGAAGATGGTAATTTGCTTTTCTAGAACTTTACGTTGAGCTTCTTATATCACAATGCTTTGTTGATTATTTCCTAATTAAGCAACTAGGTGCCAAATATATTTGCTTTTGTTAATATGTGAAATTGTGTGTCAGCATAATTTCACAAGCTACACCGGGTATTCTGAAAGTAGAGGTGGCAATTTTGACCTATTTGATAATGAATGGGTCGATTTGGGTTGTGTTACATTACAAATGGGTCAAGTAGGATATTTCGCTAAAAAAAGGAAGTGGCCAATACTGACTGAAAGTCGCTCAAATTCTATTGTTGATACTTACGAGTATACAACCTCGTAAATCATTTTCATCCAGAGATATACATTACTAATGCAATAAAGCTGTCCTGTATCATAATTAAAAGTAGTTTAACACATTAGTTGTGTATTTAAAAATAAGTAAACTAACGAAAATTGTCTGCGAGTCAACGCGGCCTGGCCTCTTTTGACCCGTATGAAACTAAGCCGCTTCGACCTGTCCATCGTGCCACCTCAAGTTATAATTCATAATCTGTGTACTTGTAATTTTGCAATTCTTATATTTGTCAAACTTTTACTTTTGGAGCAAATGGAAAATTTGGCTGATTAGCATTGATTTTACAGGAAAAATGAAAGGGATTGCTTTCATCAAAGATCCAGATGGTTACTGGATAGAAATATTCGACACTGAAAGCATTACTAATGTAGCCGAGGCTTCTGCTCCAAAAAAAGATTGAAGGTAAAAGTATCTGAGCTTTGATTTCATGGAAATCCTCATTGGCTTATTTCTTTGAAATTTTGTTAGAGGCTAGTCTTAACTCTTAATGTACATACTACTGGTGGTTGCAGGATATGCTTATGATATCTGGGTGGAGATAAATTTGTAATAATAAAGCTCAGCTCTTTGTAGCAAGTGTCCTTTTGTTCCAAAATGTTTGTATTAAACTGTGTATTGGTGCTAAATATATTAAAGTGCTTGTACTCACTCAATAAAAGCCATCAGCTGCATCCATTTGGAAGTCAATAAGAATCAGGATGAAGGTACACCTATTGTGACATTAGGTACGAGTAATCATTGGTTGAATGTCATAGATTATTAGTAGCGATGCCAAATTTTGGCATGTCAAATGAGTCATCTGAAGTTTGGATTGAAACGGGTTGGGTCGGGTTGACTATCCAACAGTTTTGGTCTAGTTTTGATTGCATTTTTCTTGCTACTTCGACCCGTTTGACCCTCTATTTTGTTTTGGTTTACAATGTGTTAATAAATTTAAACCTGAATCAACTCATTTTGTATGAGTCAAAATTTTCATGTCTGCTTATTAGTCTAGAATACAAAGCTGTTGGTTTGTTGTCACTAGTATTTACACTAAATTATAAGATAGTTGAAACGTCAAAATTGATACTCCGTAATAAACAACTCTCTTTTATGTAAGACTTAAATTGGAGAGTATAAATTTTTGAACGGCAAAGTTGTTAAAGAATACAAATAGGGGGTGGCAATTTGAGTTGGGTTCGGGTTGACAGGTTGACAGGTTGGAAAACCCCAACCCGAACCTGACCCATTTAAATCATCTGGTCAGCTATGTCAACCCTAACCTGTTTACACATAACCCGAACTGACCCATTTAACCTGTATATATACTTGGGTTGGCGGGTTAAAGTAAACAAGTTACACGGGTTGAATAGGTTAAACGGGTTTTGGGTTGACCCGTTTAACTCATTTTATATACAAAAGTTGGCAAATTACACAGGTTAAACGGGTTTGTGAGTCGACCCATTTAACCCGTATAACAAAATATAAATACTTTTTAATTTAATAAAATCTTAAACGGGTTGGGGGGTCGACCCACTTGATTTATTTCAACCCGAACTTGACCTGTTTAATAAATGGGTTAGATTGGTCGACCTAAACCCGACCCGAAATCTATTTAAACTCAACCCAAACCTGTTAATTTTCGTGTCGGTTTCAGATCTGGTTAGAAATTGCCACCCCTAAATACAAACATCAAAACTTACACAAATCATAAAACCAAAAGAATCTTTAAAAAGGCACCTTGAAATAACATCCGAAGAACATAACACCTAATTTTGTGATTTGTTGCTCAGCTCAAAAAGATTTAAAGAGTATTAGTAATTATATGAATTACAAGTATTATATTCTACTCTTACATTTTTGTTGACCTCATAATATAGACGTTATCATTAAATAGTTCTGAAACACTACATGTAGATGATGGTGATCCTATTAAACTATTATCTTTGTGATGGCTAGCAGGCATGTCTGTGGTGCATAAGCATTGTATCTATTCTTTAAAATTGACGATAAGATTTGATGTGATTATGTGTTGTCAGCAGTGAATAACCATGTGCTTTATAAGAGGTATTAATGCTCTCAAGACTATCTATAATTCTATATCACCTTGACTTAACAAGCAAAATTTAAATGTTGGTCTTTAACTGTTACCAAGTAAAGCAAGTTCAGATTTTGGTCAATTTAAGAAACACCATACAGTCTGTCAAGGACGAGCTCGATTAAGTTTGAACGTGGATATCTCAAAAATTGTTTGACTTAATAATCTACATGTTACATAAGTTTCAAAAAGCTCCGAAAGAGTTCGAGTCATTTCTTATAAGCTCATAATTGGCTTGTTAGACGTTTTGAGCTAAATGTAAACTCAGCTAAGGTTTATCTCAAATATTTCAACGAAAGCTGAATTCATTTGAACAAATGTAATTGGCAATGCCAACCTTTCAAGGTGCTTTACCCGGTTTTTGTTGGTGTGGGCGTGTGGCAGTGGACTCAAAACTCTTAGATTAATCGGTTAAAAGTTTGAAAATCATAATTATTAAGTGATGAGAAAAAAAATCTTAAAACATAAATGTTTTAAGGTGAAACGTCGACTGATGTCATAGATGAACAACTGCATAGCATCCAAGTTACATGTAACAATACGTAGTGTGATAACTTTAAAGTGTATGCATGAAGTTTATGTGTAGCAAAACATTTTTCAAGGTAGAAATGTCATAATTTTTAAATATATTAAAAACAGCACAAAGATTCATTAAATATAAAATTAAGCTGACAAGCATACCCTGACAAGGATCTTGTGAAAGAATCATCATGTAATTTTGGACCCATTCAATGTTTTGTTGTTTTTTGTCTGTAATATTTAATGTTGTAAGCGATTAAAGATTTTCCAAGAAAAGTTTATCGAACGAAAATCAATAAGATAAAATCTTTTGGCCAGCTATTTGAACGCTTTGGGACAACGTAAAGAGGGTGGATACATTCTTTTTAAACACTAGCAGGGTACCCGCGCGATGCGGCGGCGGGTACCCTGTGACTAAATTTTCCGGCGAACAAATGTTATTTTGTTTTAGGCTGCTGGATTCAGATTTATGTTTTGGAAACTTAATTAGATTGTACATTGTGGTTAAATAGTTGTATATTTTGGTTAAGGGGTGAATTAAATTGTGTATTAATTGTATGTGTTGAATAGTATTTTTTAGTTTTATTTGTGCATCAACTACTTGTGAATTATGCTTTTTCACTTGTATTTTTGAATGAAGGGTGTTTTTAATAATGTATTAATTGTAATATTTGAGTGGTGTTAGAGGTAGAGAATGAAAGTTTGGAAAGGAAATATAGGTACTAGCACAGAAGAAGATGTTGAAGAAATTTCCAATGGACTGGCAAAAGTGATGAATGGAGTGGAGGTGAATGGGTTAGGAAGTAAGGTTTTACATGATAATTGATATGGAATTTAAGATAGGTATATGGAACATAAGAGGAATGGGGACTTCTGATAAACAAAAGGAAGTAGTGAATTTAATTAATAGTGAGAATTTGAGTATTTGTGCTGTGTTAGAAACAAGACTAAAGAGTTCTAAACTTCAGAAAGTTTGTGATAAAGTGTTTAGAAATTGGGAATGGGACTCTAATATGCAACATTGTTCTAAAGGATGCAGAATTGCATTGGGATGGAATGGAGATGAAGTTCAAGTGCAGATCATTAATAGGACTAGCCAAGCTATTTTTTGTGTTATTCAGTCTTCACAATTTAACTTCAAGTGTTTTTTCACTTTTGTTTATGCAGCAAACTCTGGTGTTGAAAGAAAAGAACTATGGAATTCATTAATCAGAGATAGAAGCATTGTTAATGATTCTCCATGGAGCATTGCAGGAGACATGAATGTGACTATTAAGCCATCTGAACATTCTAGTGGAGGATCAAGTATGACTAATGATATGCAGGATTTCCAAGACTGCTTGAATATGATTGAAGTGGGTGATATTTGTAGTTCTGGTCTTCATTTCACATGGACTAAGAATCTGCAAAAAGTTAAAGATGGTAAGAAATCAGGAGTTTTGAAGAAGCTGGATAGAGTAATGTCTAACAATGAGTTCATTTCAAAATTCCCTCAAAGCCATGCTATGTTTATGCCATACATCATTTCTGACCACAGTCCTGCAATCTTATGTATTCCTTCCAATGTTAAGAAGAAAATGAAGGCTTTCAGGTTTGCTAACTTCATCACAGACAAAAGCAATTTTCATGATACTGTTAAAAAGGTTTGGGAAAATAATGTTGATGGTTTTCATATGTTTCAAGTGGTGAAAAAATTAAGAAGTTTAAAACAGCCTCTAAAAAAATTAGGTTGGGAAAAAGGAAGTGTGTATGAAAGGGTATCAAAGCTTAGAGAACAGATAAAAGAAATTCAAAGTATTATTGATAAGGAGCCTCATGTTAAGAGTCATAGAAGCAAGGAAGCAGAACTTATTGCGGAATTCTTAGAAGCAGAGTCAGATGAAGAAAAGTTCCTTCATCAGCAAGCTAAGATTCAATGGCTGAGTGAGGGTGACAAAAATACAAAGTTTTTTCATTCTGTTCTTAAAGGAAGAGCTAACAAGAATAGAATTCATACTATATGTGATAATGAGGGAGTTTTATATGAAGGTGATCAGGTAGCTGAACAATTTGTAAAACATTTTAAAGATTTCTTGGGTAAAGATCATCATGTGGCAGAATTTGATCATATGGATTTGTTTAGTACCAAGTTGAATGATGATGAATCTACAAGAATGATCAGGAAGGTTACTGAGATGGAGATTAAGCAAGCTATGTTTGATATTGATGATGGAAAGGCTCCTGGACCAGATGGTTTTACAGCTGCTTTCTTTAAAAAAGCTTGGGGCATAATTGGTAAAGATGTTTGTAGTGCAGTGGAGGAGTTTTTTGAGACAGGAAAGATTCTGAAAGAGATCAATGCAACACTAATCTCTCTAATCCCAAAAATTCAGACTCCCAATAAAGTTACTGATTTCAGGCCCATTGCTTGTTGCAATGTTCTTTACAAATGTATTAGTAAGGTTATTACTAACAGAATAAAACCAATATTGGGCAAGTTAGTGAGTAATAATCAGAGTGCATTCATTCCTGGGAGGCAAATTCAGGATAACATATTGATTACTCAAGAGCTTATGAAAGGTTATAACAGAAAGAATGGTCCTAAAAGGGTAGCTCTTAAGATTGACATCCAAAAAGCTTATGACACAGTGAATTGGTGTTTCTTAAAGAAGATTTTGATTGAATTTGGATTTCATGAAAAGATGACTAATTGGATCATGCAATGTGTGACAACTACTGCTTTTACCATTAATGTGAATGGAGAAAGAGTTGGGTTCTTTAAAGGAGCTAGAGGTTTAAGACAAGGAGACCCCATGTCTCCATACTTATTCACTCTCATTATGGAGATTTTCACTCTGGTGTTGAGAAGAAGGATCAATAGAAGTGGTGAATTTAGTTATCACTTTGGCTGCAAGAATATGCAATTAACCCATGTTTGTTTTGCAGATGATCTCCTTGTTATGTGCCATGGTGATACAAATTCTGTGGGTATCATCAAAGAAGCTATTGAGGAATTTAGTTCTTATTCTGGATTACTGCCCAATTTGTCTAAAAGCATTGTTTTCTTTGGGAGTATGCAGGATGAAGATAAAAGAGCTATCTTGAATATTTTGCCATTTGTAACTGGTACTTTACCAGTTAAGTACTTAGGAGTTCCACTTTTGACAAAAAGGCTTGGTATTAAAGATTGTTCTAGTTTGCTGGATAAAATTAAGAGTAGAGTTTGCAATTGGAAGAATAAAAGNATTCCAAAAATTCAGAATCCCAATAAAGTTACTGATTTCAGGCCCATTGCTTGTTGCAATGTTCTTTACAAATGTATCAGTAAGGTTATTACTAACAGAATAAAACCAATATTGGGCAAGTTAGTGAGTAATAATCAGAGTGCATTCATTCCTGGGAGGCAAATTCATGATAACATATTGATTACTCAAGAGCTTATGAAAGGTTATAACAGAAAGAATGGTCCTAAAAGGGTAGCTCTTAAGATTGACATCCAAAAAGCTTATGACACAGTGAATTGGTGTTTCTTAAAGAAGATTTTGATTGAATTTGGATTTCATGAAAAGATGACTAATTGGATCATGCAATGTGTGACAACTACTGCTTTTACCATTAATGTGAATGGAGAAAGAGTTGGGTTCTTTAAAGGAGCTAGAGGTTTAAGACAAGGAGACCCCATGTCTCCATACTTATTCACTCTCATTATGGAGATTTTCACTCTGGTGTTGAGAAGAAGGATCAATAGAAGTGGTGAATTTAGTTATCACTTTGGCTGCAAGAATATGCAATTAACCCATGTTTGTTTTGCAGATAATCTCCTTGTTATGTGCCATGGTGATACAACTTCTGTGCATTAAAGGGTGAATTGATGGAATGTCTGTTGATGACAGAAGAAGGAATACAATAGCTTATCTGGAATGCTGAAACAAAACATATGCTTTGAGATCAAGTGCTAGTTGTTTCGTCAGATATCTGTTGACTTTGAGCTTTAGTAAGCTTGATGTTTTGGTGAATAGTTTCTAGCTATGTTTGTATCAAGATTTGGGTCTGTCCAATTCTGTTTGTATTCCTTGTTAAATTTTGTACAGTTTGATTTTGGAAGTTAATATATTTCACCTTTGCACCAAAAAAAAAATATTTGAGTGGTGTGTTTTTAGTTTTATATGTGCTTTAGATACTTGTAAATAATGCTTTCAAGGTTGTATTTGCTTAAAATTGTATTAATGGTGGTCTTAAAATATTAAAGAGGAGGGAAGTGTCTTCCTCTATTATAAGTAGTATAGATTATTATTATTATTATTATTATTATTATTATTATTATTATTATTATTATTATTATTATTATTATTATTATTATTATTATTATTATTATTTTAAATAACCGATTAAATGTGATGTAATATGATAAGTAAAATAATAATTTTATAATAATAAAAAGCATGAAAGAAAACATATCAACACAATGCAAGTATAAACACAAGACAATAAATAAAAGATGGTTCGGCACGAAGCTCCTCTTCGCCCTACTCCACTCCCCGAGTTACTACTCGAGAGTTCCTTCACTAATTCGACAGGCTTCCTTCTTAGTGGAGAAAACCTTATAACGTCGCTTACAAACTTACTGATACTAAGCTAGATATCGAGTTCTTCTTCGGGTACAACCATACCCGTTGTGTTTTATGGCCGAAACACAACAAACCTATTACCCTTGTGTTTTAAAGCCTAAAAACACCAAACCTATAACCCTTGTGTTTTAAGACCCAAACACAATAGTTTGAAATATGGTTGGTGATACATGGTGTTGTATAATGATGATACAAGACATAATTATCTAATGGAGATGAATGCATAATCTAAACATAAAAAAACTCTAAGTTTTATGTGGTTGATCTTCTCATAATAAGAAGCTTCTAATGTATGAAGATAACAAGAGCTCTAAGTTTGTTATGATGTATCTTCACATGCTAGTATGTTTTGAATAGATGAAGGTGATAGGAGCTCTAGGCTTGTTTTGGTGGATCATGACATGTTAATGTGCTTTAAATAAATGAGATTTAAAAGCATCATGAACGAGGGTTAGTGAAGGTTTTGAAAATTTGAGAATGTGTTTGTTACATTGCAAACACAAAGTGATTTAGTCTGTTTATGGATATTTACTTATTAAAAAAACAAAGTGATTTAGTCTCTTTGCCAAAACAAAATATGATTTTTCTTAATGGGAGGTTTATGTAAACTAGATGAACTCAAATTTGAATTTAATCCACAAATAGATTGAACATGTTTAGCATTTGTTAATTTTATAAAGTGTGTATAACTAACAAACCTAATTGAACATTTATAATATGTGTTATGAGACACTAGTTTGGATAAAATGAATTAATGAATCTAAACAATGCTTTAAGGATTTTCAATTGTTTGTTATATGGTTTGATCATAATACATCTTAATATACAAATTTGAACATGTGTTGAAGCACGAGAATACTTGAGACGTCGAATGCGAGAAGTGTTGAGGAATATATGGTTATGAGTAACTTACACATTTTACGTTATATATTACAAGTTACATATTTGCCGACATTAAAACATAAGAGGTCATTTAGTTTAAATATCTTCATATTTGAACTAACAATCTCCTTTTTTTTATGATGACAAACTATGTAAACTGTAACACAAAGTAAAATGTAAGAGCTACGCGTTTTAGCCATTCACAATTCCTTTTCCTCTTATTGTCGAAACAAAAATGTGGGAACTCCGAGCTTGATATGACACTACCCGTTTGGACTTACTTCTCACCCATTTAAACTACTCTTGGCTTTCTACTACAATATCATTTAAACTTCCTTCTCTCCAAAAGGAGGGCACTCCGAGCTTTCAACTCCTCTTAGCTCATTTCTCCCATATGATTATTATTTCCCATTGTTTAATGCTCTCCGTCGTCAGCGAATCCATGGATCAAATTCTTACAAAGGCTTAACTTAAGATAAGGGTTAGTTTTGAGTAACATAATATATTGATAATGAAAGAATGTGAACAACATCATATGGAGGAAATACACATAGCAAAAGACATTCAGTAAATATACTATGTCAGTCTTATACTCATTAAGAGCAGAAGTGATGAGGAGAACTAAAATATAAAAGTATATTGGAGAGTTTTAAGGGTTCCTAAACTAAGTTTAACTCTTAAGGAGAATGAATGCTATGAAGTATAACCATATAAAAGTATGTTAGAAACTAGACACATGCAATCCTTGTTTTAAATACACAATCTGAAGGATCAAACTAAGGAAAATAATGAAGTGAGTTAAACGATTAATAAAAAGAAGGTATGAATAGATATTGCTATTCAAAGACGTTTATGGTTCACAACTAGACCTACATATTAAGGTATAACACCCCCAAAATCGGGTCCAGCGGAAGCATACATGTTACTGGGGTGCTACTCAATCGGTATCATAACATGAGGTATAAAGAACGGTTTTTTATCTCAACCATTTAGAAAAATTTTCTTTAACAAAATATTCAATTTACATCGTTCAACAATAGTGCGGAAAATAAGCCCATCGAATAAATAAAGCGGTCCCAATTATATCAATGTCATCTATGACCATGCCTTGCCCTGCCAACGCCTCCAATAGTAAGCTGTCGCTTTAAACCTGAAAATACATGCTAAAAGGTCAGCTTACGCTGGTGAGTTCATAGGTTTGTATAAATAACAATGTATAGTAAAAGTAATGTGAGTTCAATAGAAAGTTTTGTGACCATTGTGTCGCTCACAATGTCAGGAAAATATAGTTTACTTTCAAGTAAATGTAGTAATGTGGACCACAAGGTTTTCGAGTGTGAACAACCATTCATATACAAATCAAGTTCAGTTTTAGTGACTACTGCTTTACTCACAGCGTCATGAAAAATATCAGTAAAGTAGACCATAAGTATTAAGCATAAAGTTGGACCATAGGCAGAGTCTGTGATCATTACAACGAATATAATGTCACACAAAATAACAGTCTATCACGCTAGCACTAAGTTCATGCAACCGAAGCTAGACAGTTCAGTGCGCTACAATATAGCACATAAATATAATAATCAGGGCCCATAGCGAGTGTTTAACCCAATACACTCGTAATCCGACTTGGTATACGCCCGCATTGACCCGTCTGGCCAACCGAACGGGGGAGTCACCCCCAATAGATCTATCTATATCAATCGCGCTTCCTAACAGGAACTAACGGCTCATGAAAGTGGGCATAACAGTGGGTTCAAGGGCTTAGGCTAACTACGCAATAGTTTTGGAAAAATAGAAATAGTATAGTGGTCCAGAAAAATGTTTTGCATGTTTCTCACCCCATAGTTGTAAAACAAGTATAAGTAAAGTGGGGCTATAAACTCACAGATATGGTTTAAACACTTGTGTCCATATTAAAATAATACAGCTTGTAAACAATGAATCAGGTCATACGGTTAAATAACCAAACAAGTAATTTAGCAAGCACATAAAGTCTTCAAGTAAACAATTTAATGTTTAAGTAATGCAAATATTAGATTTAGTAAAACGAGCATGTATCCTCCCCAAAACAGTTGTAAAACGAGTAAAACAGGGGGTATGAACTCACCTTAGTAAAGCAGTCTATATAGAGAAAAGAATCAAGTAGTGATAGTGTGCGGCACCGACACGCGACCTAGATTAGTACGACAAGTTTAGTTCACAGTTTCAGTTTAAGACTCAACAAGGTTTAACTAAGTTTAAAAGTTTTAAAGTGTTTGTGTCATTGTTGCTTGTGTGGCAGTGTTTAAGTTCGAAAACAATTTTCTAAGTGTGAGTAAGTATTGGCTCATGGAAGTGTATAAGTGTATACGTAGACAATGAAATATCGAAGATAAATAAACCTTTGGTTTGACAAAAGCCAAAAGATGAAGTATGGAAAGTAATCATAAGTAAATGATAGACGAAGTAGGGTTAAAGTGTCGTTTAAGAGTATATACGATTATATATAAGCAAATGTTAGTTAATAATAAAAGTTTAAGCAATGGCTTTATTAAAAGAGATTATATTAAAAATACTCTTATAAGTTATAGGTGTAGGACATTAGAAAATCGGTCATGACTCGTGTATAAGTTTTTTTTTGTCCGAGTTAATCAAGTGTCAATGTTTTATAATCAAAATAATTTTACCAAGTTTAAACAATCAACATAAGATATGGAATTTAATGATTGTAAAGTTAGATTAGTGGTGTAAAATATTAAATTCCAGTTATAAGTAGTATATAAAAAAAATCATTTGCATTTTATGAGTGAAATAGCAACTCATATTATTAGTTAAACACGATTTTGACTTGTTTAAACTTTATGTTTTCTTTAATTGTTCCGAGGCTTAAGTTTTTTTTATAGTTTTGACGATATATAGTACAAGTTAAATAATCATATCTAATATATACAAGTTGTGTCGATTGGCGTGTGTCGAAGAAAATGCGTCGCGACATATTAGTCGGGCAAGTTGATAACGAGTCGCAGAATGGATCGAGCACGAGATACGTTGGTACACACAAAAGGGTTACAAGAATTTGAGTTTTTATATAATCATTGGCATGTTAGAGGAAGAAATACTCATTCTGATATGAGTTAGACCAAACAAACGCACCCAACTGTGAGGAATAACAAGTCCAGATCAAGACCAAATCGAGTTCTAAATGCAAACAGATGGACACCTTTTCCCATTTACTAAACAAAATGTATCCCTTTTTGTTGAGCGTTTCGACTAGAGAAGCAAGACCAATATTGATTTAAACTCCTACAACCCCAACTAACCCATTTGCATATTTGAGAATATAAGTGACAATATCAGATTTCGGATTATACTCCCCATTATGTTTCAAACGAACTCTTTTGACCAGGAAACGACCAACAATCATCCTACTGCTTGGGTGCAGATTTTTGACACACAACCAAAACAAAACATGATTCGAGTTTCATCCCAACAACTATACTATTAAACCTTAAAGCTAGTTAACACATGTATTTATTCAGTTTTTGATATTCATCTACACAACCAATTTATAACTAACTCAGTTTTCAAGACTATCAAAAACCAACCACTGCGGTGTGACTGTAACAGGTTTCGACCCAAAAAGAAATCTAAACACAATCACTACAGGCTCATAACCAGGAAATCTAAAGGAAGACGAGCAAAAACGACTTGATCATTTATAAGAAGCTAAACACGAGTCGAGAAATACGGGACCCCAAACTCACTCGACACACAAGAAAAGAAGCAAGGATGAAACAATTTCCATTCTCTCAAAAACTAAGCAACAATACACCACTGTGGTCAAACCCCAGTGGGTTTCGAACCACATCAAAAACCAAACTCAAACATCCCATTACTAAATAAGCTGCTAAGCAGGAAGATAAGCACTTCAAATCTTTATGAGCCAATCTTAGGTTTCTAGTTATGAGTTTATTAGCAGCCACACAAGATCAATAACAACAAGATCAATTTGAACAACAATGTGTAAAACTTTTCTTTCAATTTAATTAACAACAATATCATTAACCAAACATATAAACATATGTATTTCGAATTTAATTAAATCAAACAAGGGTTTCGGATTTTTCTTACAATATTTTGAAGAAGATGACCATAAATGAGTCCAATCTCGAGTCCAAGCAGCAACCACACCAAGGAATGGATGTGGTGCCACTGGGGTCGAATGGAATAAAAAGGAAAACAATTAGAAACCCTAATACCCACCTTTAGATTTCGAAACTCGACCATAACCAAAAATGGATTAAAAACAAGACTTTGGGTCTTCTTATACAATCTTGTGACTTATTTGGGATGGAGAGTAAGAAACACTGATCCCCTTTGCCGTGAGGAGGCTTCTCGTGGGCGAAAAATCGAGGACAGCTAATAGTAGTTTCACACCAGTTGTGTATCATCTTTCTTTTTTTTTCTCGTTGTATTCATAGATTCTAGGTTTGATCAGGTTCTGATTTCTTTGAAGAAAATACAGGGAGCGCGGCTTGGTTTTTCTGGATACATGCTATTAGGTTTTTGAGATATGTGTGCATTTATGAGGTGTGCAAAAATAATAGTTTTTTTTTTTTTTTTTTTTTTTTTTTTTTTTTTTTTTTTTTTTTTTTTTTTTTTTTTTTTAAACGTGAATGTAAATAAATATATTTTGTATTATAAACGTTTGTATTTGTTAGTAAAGAGGGTATCGTGTGTACCCCGTTTCCCGTTGAGCTTTGGTGTAACACGCAGTATTCTTAGTTTGGTGCGAACGCGAGAATAAAATTTTTAGAGAGCGTGTTTATAAAAGTATTATTGAGACACATTTATTGAATCTGATTATGAATTATTGGATTTTGCCATTACTAAGTCGGTTGTCGGTACGCGTGTGATGTCATTTTTAGGAAAAACGAGATATCTTCTCGTTTTTAAATTAGTAAACCTCAGCAAATAAATAATTCACATTTCTGATAAAAATAAATTATTCCACTACTAAAATAATAGTCTGAAAATTGCGGGTGGTTACAGTCTACCCTCCTTACAAGGAATCGCGTCCCGCGATTCAGTTTATGATATCCTTTATTATGGTGTTTGGGAAGAGGTAATGGTACTTGTAACGGATTTGAGTCTCACTAGACTGTTTAAGGTTTTCTCTTTGCTTGCGGGAGAGTAATCAGGTTGTCTGCTAGTGGTTATCCCCTTGGATGTTTTCTGGTAAAGTACAATGGTTCATAGAGTAGGTTTAATAGGATAATGGTCCTAGTCTCAACCTCATGATCTTTCGTCGCCTTGTTAGTGCGGCTTCTCTGAATTCCTTGACCTTAATTCCCTATATGGTCTATATCTTAGTGTCGTAAATTTCTAATTTGATAGATGTAAAGAAAAAAAAAAATAATGATTTGATGATTGGTCTTCAAGATTCGATCCGAATTTGTGTGTTTTCCCTTCTCAAATGAATGGATAAAATTTTGTTTGACAACTCTATTTAGGTTAATGTTTACGATTTGACCAAAATAACTTTTCAAGTATTACACATTTCTTTGTTGGGAATTAAAAGTTGTATGAGATGGCACGGTTTTTAGAAGGTTGAAAATTTTGTAAAACGTCCCTCATCATAAGGTGGATAAGGTAATTCCTCAAAAATTAACGTTTAGTCATTACTTTACTTTCCAGACTTCGATAAGGTCCAACTAAAGAGATATATAATTTAATAAAACGGGTTTTTAAGCATGGTGCAGATAAAACAATTTCTCAAAAACTAATATTTAGTCACTCTTGAATATGGAAAAAGTCTTGATGAGGTCTGACCAGAAAAATTTTTAATTCAAGAAAATGAGTGTCTCAGAAAAGTATTACTATGAGTTTTGTAGTTGATATAAACGCGTTTTTTTTTTTTTTTTTTTTTTTTTTAAAGAGGTCCTTAAAATAGGAATGTCACGGAAGAAGGTGTAGTCGGATATATACGTCTAAATTTGTTTTTAAATGTCTAAGGTAGAGTCTAATTATCAATGTTGAGTAGGGTTACATGTTTAATACTAGATGGGGCTCATTGTTATTCATTGTTCAGGCAGAGGTGTGGGATACCCTTTTAAGGTCTCGTTTAGTTACAAAGGAAAATATTGGTTTATTTGTTTATGTGGTAGTAACATGAATTATTTTTCAAAGAAGTAAATAGTTCACCAAGTGATTGCAGAAAAGTTTATGAAACGATCGATAAAACTGTTTGTAGAGTAATAGTAAAACAATTTATCATTTGTAAAATAGTAGCAAAATTGTAGTTTAGTTTCGTGATTTAGTAGCAAAGTAGTTAATAGGGGAGTAAAATAGTTTGTAAAGTGCAGTAAGACTTGTAGGGTAATTGTAAATTTGTAATATTGTTTACAAAATACCAGCGAAATTGTTTGTTGTTTTATAGAATGGGTATGGTAATGAATCGGTTTATTACATCATGATAAAATAGTTGTAAAGATAATTCGTAAAATAGTTTATAGTACAACAAGAAAACAATTCATTGTTTATAAAATAGTAGTAGGGTCAAATTTTTGATTTCATGAAATAGCAGTAAAACGTTTTGTATGATGATCGCAAAATGGTCTGTAGAATCATTGAAAACATTTTGTATGCTAATAGCGACACGGTTTATTATCTTATAAGAGGATAGCAAGGTAGACAACTGGTAATCTCGAGGGATATGTGAAGGATTAGGTGTGTGTTCGAGAGATAGTAGTCCAGGTTGCTCCTTAAGGTTTTAAGGTTTCTGTTGGGCATAGCATCTTTGCTGAATGTGAAGTTTAGCAAGTTTAGAGTACGACCCTGAAGGAGGGTGTTGATTGCTACTAGCAGTCAGTTGACGGTCTCAGTAGTGTACTTAGTACTTAACTTAGAGGGTACAATATCGATTAAGTGTAGTGTTTGAGGTGGAGGTGACTGTAACGTAACCCGATTGTGATAAAAGAGTATTAAATTTAAGAGAGAAAAAGTATTGTGATGTAAGGGTGTCGTGATACCAGTGTGTTGTGTGTAGATGTGAATGTTCATGTTATGCAATGTTTATGTACACACACAGAAAATTTTGAAACTTTCATAATCAAGTAGAAAATCAATCTGGACATAATTCTATTATAACTACTCTCAGCATCGCAAAATTCACCTCTGAGTCGGACATAGGTGATCAGGCTATGTCCCACTGTCCCTGGTCGAATATAGGTGATCAGTCTATATTCCACCGAGGTTCGATGAATTTTGAAATACTTAGCTCAGTTACACTAGTAATATATCCCTTACTTTAAAAGAAAATGTTTTATAATAAGACAACAGGCTCGGCAGGCAGGCATGTGGCGGTCATAGGGTCAAGTTTTTGTAAAAGTAGTTATAGTCTAGGTTTTAAAAATACCCAGTTCTCTATAACCTTGGCTCTGATACCAATCTATAACACCCCCAAAATCGGGTCCAGCGGAAGCATACATGTTACTGGGGTGCTACTCAATCGGTATCATAACATGAGGTATAAAGAACGGTTTTTTATCTCAACCATTTAGAAAAATTTTCTTTAACAAAATATTCAATTTACATCGTTCAACAATAGTGCGGAAAATAAGCCCATCGAATAAATAAAGCGGTCCCAATTATATCAATGTCATCTATGACCATGCCTTGCCCTGCCAACGCCTCCAATAGTAAGCTGTCGCTTTAAACCTGAAAATACATGCTAAAAGGTCAGCTTACGCTGGTGAGTTCATAGGTTTGTATAAATAACAATGTATAGTAAAAGTAATGTGAGTTCAATAGAAAGTTTTGTGACCATTGTGTCGCTCACAATGTCAGGAAAATATAGTTTACTTTCAAGTAAATGTAGTAATGTGGAC